>JAVQJV010016176.1:0-15990 GCA_036024995.1 Gadopsis bispinosus | reverse complement strand
CATTTCTTTGTTTTTCAAGCCAATTATTCAGCAATAACATTTAAATTAGAAGGTTAGTTCATTACGTTAGACATCAAATATTGTTTTCTCACCATCAGGACCTAAATGTGTCTTTAGCTCAAAATAGCAGGGTTTTGTCTGTCAACTTGGAATTGCTCCACTCTGTCTTGACAAAGATGCATGCCATAGAAGAGCAAAGACCAAAAACTTCAAACTTCAATATTTCAGCAGTTTGGAATATTTTGCTAAATTACAAAGGTATTTGAAAGTTATTGCTTTGGCACTGATACTTATTTTCTAACAATAGCCAGCCCTACTTGATTATGAGAGTACTAAAGCAGTGACTGTGGGATAAGACTCTTGAAAAATAAATTTGAACGACAGAAAAGCATTTTGTTATCTGGATGAGGTCAGACAATTCAGTGATTCTCTCAACAGCCTGTCTGCTACCTCGAGACAAGATGCCTAAAACCTAACAGCAACTACGGCTGTTAGATTTTAGCTTCCAGAGAGTGGTGGAAGATAAAATGCTGCTCTAGTGTCACCTCAAGAGGTTGCTGACATATTCCCCTACACTTACAAAAAGAGGACAAAGGAAGTTAACTGAATAGTCAGAGCTGCGGCTGCTCGAGCAAACGGCCTAAACATTTTACGTTGTCTGCAACTGAACAGCAGTTCACCCTAAAACTGGTTGACAAACTGGGGTGATTCAATGGTTTTACTTTGATTGGACAAATACTGTATGTACAGACAGACACATTGCATTCAACAAGAACATAAAAAAAGAAAAAAGGTATCTCGCAACTATGACCTAAGAATCTTATTCATCAAAATCCAAATCTCATAATAATAAGAACATTTTGAGATATGAAATTATAAGACAATTTCAAGACAATGTACTTAATATAAGATTGGTATATTTTAGTCATAAAACATGTATCACACAGCTATGAGATACAACCTGAAAACTATAAAATAGTGATAGTTATTACATGAGTTGCATCATGTAAGTAGGAAATATTTTTCATGTAATTTCTTAGGTACTTATGAAATTGTTCCCTTGCAATTGCAACATACTGACCTATAAATGATGGTAAGTTTTACTCAAATTTGCTGAAAATGTCACTATATCCTGACAGTGGTATGAGACAGATACACTGTAAAAAATCTGGTTCCTCTGGCTCATCATTAAGTTCCGTTACACGTTAGAAAAACAAAGCAATTAATACATGTATATTTCTACATATAGTACCTTTAATTAGGTGACAGTATTTGTGTAATTAAAGACACAAATCTCAGTTATGAGATATGGATCTCATGTTATGAGACATGTTTATCGTGGTAGTAAGATACAAATCTTATAATTATGAGATGATTGTCTAGCATCTTAAAATTGACATGAAAAGTTATAATTACGAGATAATAATAAATTAGTTTTTTCTCTGCTAAATGCAATGTGCCTCCATAAAAAAACAACGTAATATTCTTATCTTAGCATGGATTTCTATTTAGTATTTATGTTGAGGTAAACACCGTAGTATCGTGACAACAGCAATCTGGGAGACACTGCAGGTGGAGGAAAGTGGAGGCTGGTGAGGACAGTGGTGAGGTTACTCAGCAGGATGTGGGATGCTGAACTGCTTGGTCATCCCTCTGACAGAGGTGGTGTTCCCTCCACAGTCCACATACTGGTACATCTCCTGAGACACCTGCTCCGCGTGACCAAAGTACGTCGTGGTGACGGTCACTCTGCAGCGGGTGGAGGACGACAATGTGAGCCCACAAACACACAGTAAACTCAAATATTTAGATTAACATTAGAATAAATGACAGAGGTTCAACTTACTGCATCATCACGACAATGTTGTGGACCTTGATGGTTTGCAGAGTGCAGTAGTCACTGGAAAATAAAAAAAGTGCTAGTAAATATGTATTGTGAACTAATTAAAAAATGATAATGTGTTCAAGCATGAAGAAATCCATTCTTAACCTGTTAACTACTGATCTGGGTGTAGGTTGGTGAAAGTAGAGATCATAAAAGGTTCTCATGTAAGGTGGTACTCTCAAATTAATTGTCAGGGGGTGTTCCATATCATATTTTTCACAATACTGACATACATTTTAACACAATAAAAATGTGTCATAGAATGATGAACTACTGCAAAATGTTGGTGCATTTACTTCACGACTACATACAGTTCTGACTACAGGCAGCACAAACATGTCTGAAAACAAATGCAACGTAGTTGTCATTTCTGCTGTGAAGGGGTTAGTCCCAAAATAAGGAAATTACTTTGGTAGTGGTTATACAAAATGTCAGATCTATAACAAACCATGGTAATATGTTGGCAGGAGAAGACGGTAATCGCCAGAAATCACGTGAGGAGAGGTAACAGCTTATGTGAAATCTATACAACCAACCAGACAAACTAAAATGGTGTGAGGCTGTACTTTGAGCTGAATGCTAACATGCTCACGATGACAATGCTAACATACTTGTATAAAGCAGGCCCGTTTATCACATTCACCATCTTAGTTTAGCGTGTCAGAACGTCTGGGTGATAAAACAATAACGAAATTAGGGTGACAGAATTTTCCTCAACATGAATATAACAAATGTTCAATAAATGTTAGAGATAATGAAACCACCCATACACCAGGAGAGGGGGCTGCTAATGCACCATAAATGATAGATGAAGAAGATGATGATGAATAGCAAACCAGAACCCAGAAATAACGGAGCTAATCACGTTGCAGGATTAAAAGAGCAAACAAGAAGCCGGGAAAGAAAAGAGCTAATTGCACCCCAGGAAAATAAAAGCCAATCACGTCGCAGGAATAAACGTACATGTTATTTTCTACTTTCACTCAAAATTGTTTTGGCCATATCGCAAAGCTCCCGAAGTGTGAGCGTGTTAACATTAGCTAATTAGCACAACACACAAAGTCCAACTGAGGTTGATGGGAATGTCATTAGTGTTGTAGGTATTCAGGCATAAACCAAAAATGGGACAAACTGAAATTTGTGATCCTAGATAGTCAGGGGATCACCAGAGTCAACAGGATTCATCCTCTTGGAACCACGTCTGTACTAGGGATGCCGCGGTGAGGGCATTTTCCCACCAGTTACTTATCACTCACTTATCACATGATGAGAGTAAAAAGAGTTGACCGACAAGCAGATGGCAGAGGATTTAATGTTAAAAATCAAAGTACACACTCTACAAATATTGAGCGTCATCTGCGAATACGTTTTCTTGTAAAATGTCGGGCGCAATCGGTAACACCGGTGTTGTCCAAAGTTTATTTACCAGAGGGAACGTTGCCTCACCGTGGCATCCCAAGTGTACACAGTACTTACAACATGTAGCTCATCTCTTCTGCAATGATGGTGGGGACCATATAATCAATCTGAAAACGGAGACAAAAACAAAGAGTCAGAGATATACGCACACAGAAGACTGTTGAAAAGGTGACCAAAGACTGCGCTGTACCTGTTTCATGTCCAGAGGACTGATGGCAGTGATGTTACTGATGCGAGATTTACCAATCACCGTCTTGGCAAACTGCACCTGTGCTGTGATGTTGGCCACCTCTACGGAGTAGTAGTTGTTGTTGGTGATGTTGAGAGTGTTCTAGAGGAGAACCAGTATTGGAAGAGTTCATTAGTTGTATTCTTCCATCAGTGGCCACATTTCCTTAACCCCTAATACCATAAAAACACTGAATTTAACATGTTATATCATGGGCGTATGTATGTTTTTGGGTGCGGTGTGGATGGAGGCCAACAGTGCTCTACAGCTCCATGTCGCACCTCCGCCCATATATTCAGTTTTATACATATAGCGTCATATCATTAAAAAAAAAGTTATCTCAGGGCACATTTTTCACAAAGCAGGTGCAGATTCACATTCCATAAGACACAGATGCTCCAACTTCCCTTTCACTGTGACTTTATAAATGTACGTAACATATTATTTATACAAAAACAAGGAAATTAGAACATTATTGGTACATCTTAGAGAAAGGATTGCTGTACTGTCACATCCATTTTTCTAAGTAACTTATATATATGTGTATATATTTAAGTATATGTATTCTCTCTCAATCGTTTCCAGAGCGCTCTCCCTCTCTGTGTCTGTGTGTGTGTGTTTTAAGTTCAAGGCTGATTTAAAACAGTGTTGAGCCATTTTCCACCCATGAAATGCACATTTCTAGACATTTGGTTAATAAAAATCAACATTAAGACCAGCACTGACGCGTTTCATCACAGTACAGACATCATTTAGTTTACAACCAAAAAAACATGTTTAAAGTGAGCTGCTTAGGCACAAAATGATTGAAACTCGGCAAGCAGCTAGTAAGCTCCGTGATGAGGAGGAGAGAAGCACCAAAGAGGCCACTGTTGCCTGCTTTAGCTACAGTTCCTCCGACTCTAGATCGCCTAGCTTGGCAGAGTGTAGTTGTCCAGTGGTATTTCAACTGGACCTTGCATATTATGCATATTCATTACTAAATCTTTATTTTCTTGTTGGCAAAAATCCAAAAACCTTCCACACATCGCTTCTTAAATGCTCAGGAGAGGGGATATCCGTGGGTGCATCACTTTCTGCCCTTTCTGATAGTGATCAGAAAAATTGTTTATCAGACGTGACAAAAGCAGTTCACTTTCACTTAGGCCAAGGCTAGAAGGGCGAGATTCACTAGCCCTAATACATAATATAATCCAAAGGCTTGACAGCTAGCGCTGAACTAAATCAGCTGAAATCAGTATCACAGTTAAAATCATGATTGAAATTAAAATCAAATCAGTCATTCTGTAAACTTTAAGTTAACTGCCTAGCCCCATTAAATCCAATAATTGTCCATTTAATGCTAACAGTTTATCCGTGACATACCATACTATTAGCACCTATACACTAGACAAATAACCAAAGCACTTTCTCTGTGCCTTTCTGAAGTTAGCCATCATCCACAAGGGGGCAGCAAATAATGGTAAAATAATCATTCAACGATGAGCACTACAGAGGGATGTCTACTTTGATACTTTCTCTCTGCTGAAAAGATGGTTTATACATCCAAAGCAATAAAATATATTTATGTGGAATACTTTAAACCATCCTGTGTAGTTATTGCATTTGTTATATTTGCATTTATCTCCACCATACATGAATTACACGTGTTAGTGTTGCATGACAAATTCAAGTTACGTTTTTTCCTAAACAACAACATTAACAGGGATAAAAGGCATTTCAACTATACTGTAAGTTCCAGTAGTTTCAAGCTGGGGAGCCACAGCTCACCGTGATGTTGAGATAGACACTACCCTTCTCTTGATCGTAGCTGACAAAGACAGACTTCACCCCGACGTAGGAAACATCAATGGAGCGAGGGAAGAGGAAGAAGACAGCCAGACTGGACAGTAACAGGCAGACCACCACTGATGCCGACACATACAACTTCCTGAGGAGGACACAAGACAACCACATGATTCCTTTACTAAACACACAACACGAACTACAAAATGTTACAGATTTAATTTTACATTTTTATCCATTCATTTATAGTATGTATCAGCAAGCGCTCAAAAGTGTGGCTTCATTTTGTTCGGAGAAATGACGGCTTCGGCACAGTGCGACAGCTGTGCCAAACTTATTTCGCGCAAGAGAGGAGGATGCACTACGAATATGATAAAACATCTTCGCCAGCATGGTGTGCAAATCAACGAGTGTACCGTGTTTGATATGTTGGGCCGGTCTCCCACCTTCACTTTCCTCCTCAATCAACCCTCAAAAGCAGAGGATACATTTCAACGTGGAGCGTGATTGTATGTGTGTGTTTGAGCGTTGTTCTCTGCACGCGTGTATGTGTGCGCAACCGAGCGTTGATAAGGCGCCTAAACTGAACAATAATACAAAATAAAAACACGGAGAACCCCTGGGGTCCGAACTTTACGCCACACATACACATACACATCTCTACCCACTTCCGCTCATCCCATCACAATAAAAGCCCCAACTATACAGAACACCCCGTGACCCAGAACTTACATCCAGCAACAACTTTCTAACCGAACACGCCACAAAAATAGCTTACATGTGTATTATGATTGACCAATAAATGACCGTAGGGTCCTTTTATTAATGTGAAGTGGTTTTGATGATACTTTTTTCCTCCATCTTGGCAACCAACAGGTAAATGGTGGACGTACCCTGTTCACATTAGTAGTCATCTATCAGGAATGTGAACTGAATGAATATCATGTCTGTGTGTCCAGTGCACAACTAGAATAATCCACACACTACAGCTAATTAGTATAAAGTTTCAAAAATGTTCATTTTTGGGTGTGTTAGCTAAACTTGTATCTTTAATTCAACTTCCTACATTCATGCAAATACTGAGAGATGTTAAGAGGGTAAACAATGTTGGTGGATCTGTCTAACAGTCTTTCGAATGGACACACAAAGATAAAAATGACTTACGTCCTCCTGGGCCGCAGCCTTTGGTCACTGTATGGAATCAATGCCACAAGTTGGTTTTCCTGTCCTGAAACAAAGGCAACAATCAATGATGAGTCTGTGGTGCAACTAAAGTCTGTAGTTTACTTTAGGATTATCACTGGACATTGCAAAATCATGTGGCTATGGAAGACAGAGACACCCTTCAGTCTTCATCTGGTTTCTCTTACAGTTAGACCCTAACCCCCCACCCTGACTGTGTACACAGTGGTGTTACCTCTAGGGATCCTCCCGGTGCCCTGACATGTGGGACACGTCACACTGTCCCGTCCTGTGAACTCCACATAAGGAAACTGGGAGACGTCTCCACCCTTCCCGTCCTCAGTCTGGGTGTTCTCCAGAGGAGAGGTCAGGCTGTCCTGATCCTCATCGTAACCTGTCTGCTTAGTGAAGAATTGGGAAAAAGACTTCCCCATAGTCACACCTGGAAAACACAAGACAAACAGGAGAACAGTCTGTGATTCACACTGTCAGCTTGGGTATCTGTCCATACTAGGCTTGCCACTAAAAATCAGTCTTACCAGTTTTCTGGCATTAACTATTACACTACTTGTCCAACACCCCTACTACCATTTTGCTTTTTAAAAAACAAAAGTAGAAATAAAACCCATTTAGGTCATTTTCGCATATCAGTGGCCACGTTACTCAGATACAACTGTAATTTGTAAAATACTAAGCGTGTTATCAATGTGTCGTTGGACAATGGACGCCACGGTTAGTGTCTGCTTCGTACAGCAGCAGTCCCACACAGTGTAACAGGAAACTCACAGTTGTGTTGAATATCATTGCGCATGATGCTACACACACCTGGTACGCGTAAAAAGAACAAAATGGGTTTAATTTCTAAAAAAACTAAACTAAACAATGGTAATGACATCCATAACTGTAAAACACCCTGTCCAGTACGTTTCTTGGTCACAACTGTAAAGTCTATAATAGAAAACAGACATTTAAGGGAACCTTATCAGAAATGTTTGATAGGTTAAGGGTTGTGCAAAGAAAATTTATATCAGCGGATATATAATTTTCAGATTTTTTTTAACTCTATTAACATCAGCCTCAGCCTCAAATATCCTGTATGGGTTGGGCTACAGCTTAAGCTCTGGTTGTCTGTAGGGATGTCTTGATTTGACATTTCATTTCCCCAATACCTAAACTCCATGTTCTCTTTTTCTCACATTTAAAACGTGTATACGCCAATGTGTTCAACTCATTGGGACCAGTTGTATGCAAAGTAACATGAGGCCAGGGATAGAGTCAGCAGACTAATCCTTAGACAAGATGTATAGCAAGAAGAGGAAAAATATTTTTTACCTGTGCACAACTTCATTTTGCTTTTAAAAGAAACATAAAATAAAGGAAAATACAGTAAATTGTGCATTGATAGGAGAAGGTGGTTTATATATGTATGCATTGTATGATTCTGATTTTCCATCACCCAAAATCCCACTCGACTGAAAATCTAATGTTTTAGCTCAGAAATATGTCATTTCTTTTCCAAGCAAATCCTCTGCAAAGTAAAGAATAAGTAGTTCCGAGAACCAAATTAAAGTTCAGTATTGATTTGTCATGTGTTATTTTTATTCCCATTGTTCCTGATAACTTTCACATCAATTTGATGTTTCTGCAGGATTTTATTACACAGTATCTACTATGTTTTTGTCTCCCATTGCAGTTTTTCATAATGTATTTCAGTAGTGTGATTAAATGCATTAAGCTTTGAGCCTTGCCATTACAATCATCGTGTTTGGATTTTAAAAATGACCTCACCTTGTTTTGCCAGTGCAACAATCTCTTACCTGGCCTCCTTTTCTATATGACTAGCTATTTAGCACATTCAGCAAGTCAGAACGTAGAGGTTTGATCTTATAGGCACTGAAATATAGAAATATTACCTCCTCAGCAAGTCGCAACAAAAGGCAAATACCACAGCCAGCTCACACTGCATCTTAAAAACATATATATTGCCCATCAGTCAGGACAGAAGTGTGCATGAGTATTAAGTTTGAGTGTTTAGTCAATTATCAATGACATTAAGGTACTTTAGCAGTCTGTTGCGCTAGTAAATTCGTAACTGCCTGTCAAGGGAAGACAACCGACAGCCAGCCAGTACCTGTCAGCCACAACGTCCTGCCGACAGGCTCTGGTCAAACAAAGTTGCACAGAATGTGTGGTTTTACACCGGAATCCATCGTGCCTAGCCGCTGCTACTAAACGTAGCATTTAGCAAGTTAACGCTAACGCTAATACCACCAACATTAGCTTAGTATAGGCCCGTGGACTTTCAAGTTGGAGGTAGTGGCCCAACAAGCCACGCTGGCAGTTAACGTCCGACAGGATGGGAGACATTCTAAAATAAAGCAAGGTGAACAAGCAAGCTGTCAAAATGCCTCCTGGAAAGGAAAACTTCACCAGACAGCCTGTTGGCTAGCTAGCTGAGAGCTAACAAACTGTCCAGAATGAACATCGTCAGTACTACGATGGCTAATTTACGGGGCCACTTTGTTAGCACATCCGGTCTATCCGGGGTTAAGTGCGAAATGCTGCAATAACACGTAACTTGAGCGAAATAGGGTCAGCGAGAATTACCTGTTTGTGACTCTTCATGTGCCAGATGACTGCTGCTAGTGGGTCATGCAGGTTTGTTGATCAACTGAAAACAGACATGCGCGGATATGAGACGTTCACGACCATAGGAAAGGCCGATTTTAAGGTTAGACATACGAGTCCATTCAGTAGGGAAAAGTTGGAAAGGAATAATAAATTCGCCCCCTTAAAGCCCAACACCCTGTGAGCAGCAGTTTAATTTTATGCTTAATGTTTATGATATTGGATAGCCTATAATTTATCTGCAAAGTTAAACATGTACTAAATAGTTAGCCTATATTGCAACGTAATGAAGGTTCAAATAATTCTGAAATAATCAAGATGATGAGAGTATAATATGGGCACATTGCCTTCTAAAATGTCATCTGAAATCAATTCACCTCTTTGATTGCATTTTTAGGATTATCCCACTTGGTGGCAGTGTTTATCCAGGTTCCCTTTTGTGGATGAGGCCATAAATACTGATCCATTTAAACATCTGGCAGAATTCAACTTGTTAGTTATCAACTTTTTAAGTCCAGTCATGTTGTATCAGGCACCTGATTCAGCATTTTACCTCATAATTTATATAAATGATGCCCCCATGTGCAAACAAGCCTACAGAAAGCACTGCAAAAAAACCTATGATGATTAATTTTATTGAATTAGATTACATTTACTCTTGTTAAAGCCATTTTTTGTGTACTTATATTATAGTATTTTTTAAAAATCAGTAAGTTTACTTTTCCTTAAGTATTGTACTTCGTTATTTCAAGTCAGTAAAAACAAAAGTCACAGGAAAAGTCCAGATAAACTGTGTGAGAATGGAACAAAAGAAAGGAGCTGTCACAGTCACACTCACATCTCCTCTGTCTGTGTCTACCGGGAAGGCGGGGCCGTCACCGCCAATCAGTCCTCACACCTGCCCCTCATCTCCTCATCAAGTCAGCAATACTTCTACCCTGGACTGCCAGCCAATTGTCGCCAGATCATTGCTTCGGTTCCTGTGGCAGCAAGCTCTTTGGCCTTCAGTCTAGTTAGTCACCAGTATCTTGTGCTTTTGTATAGCTGTTCATGCATGTTGCTGATCTTGTTCTCCTGTGCCTGAGGTGCTCATCAGTCACCTGGACAACACACTCACTCCAACCGTGGGCTCCAACAGCCGGGCCCGTTTCCCCCCTCATCATCCTCGCCTACCCCTGCCGGACTCGCATCTACCTGCCGTGGCTTCCTTCTCTTCAGGTGCCTTCAGGAGTCACATAATTATCTCAATACAATACAGTCAGGTCCATAAGTATTTGGACAGTGAAACAATCTTCGTAATTTTGCCTCTGTACACGATCATAATGGATTTGAAATGAAGCAGTCAAGATGTAATTGAAGTGTAGACTTTCAGCTTTAATTAAGGAGGTTTAACAAAATTATCACATTAACCGTGTATGAATTATAACCATTTTTGCACATAGTCCCCCAATTTTCAAAGGCTCAAAAGTAATTGGACAAACTAATATAAAAATAATCCTTATATTTATAATTAATACGTGGTTGAAAATCATTTGCAGTCAATGATTACTAAAATTGTCACTGTCCAAATATTTATGGACCTGACTGTACACCTGTTCTGTGAAGGCCTCAGAGTTTGTAAGAGAACATTACGAAACAAAAATCAAAGATTAATAGGTCAGGGATAGAGTTGTGGAGAAGTAGAAAGAAGGGGTGAGTTTTAAAAACAAATCCTAAGCTTTCAATAGCTCACCAATCGAGCGCCAATAAAACCATCATTTGAAAATTCAAAGAATATGGCACAACAGCAAATCTACAAATAGATGGCCATCTTTCACCTAATCTGACAGACCGGCAAGGACAGTGATCAGAGAAGCAACCAAGAGGCCAATCGTAACTCTGGGGGAGCTGGAAAGATCCACAGCTCAGGTGGGATAACCTGTCCACAGGGCAGCTATTAATCGTGCACAAGCTGGCCTTTTATGGAAGCACAAGAAGAAAGGCATTGCTGAAAGAAAGCCATAAGAAATCCTGTTTGCCACAAGCCATGTGGGAAACGCAGCAAGCATCTGGAACAAGGTTCTCTGGACGTAATGCGTGGTGGAAACCCAACGCTGCATATCAATCTGTGCGCACCATTCCCACAGTGAAACACGGTGGTGGTGGCAGCATCATACTGTGGGGATGCTTTTCATCAGCAGGTAGGCCTACTGTTCAGGATTGAGGGCAAAATTGATGGAGCCAAATATAGGGCAATTCTTGAAGAGAACCTGTTTGTCTGCAAGAGACATGTGTCTTTCCTGCAGAACATTTATCCTAAAGATACAGCCAGAGCTACACTGGAATGGTTTAAGGGAAATAATATTAATGTCTTGGTCAAAAAAAGTCTATAAAGTTGACATAATTACCTTGTTATTCTATTTATGCAAACACAAAGCAACATTAACACCATCTTTCACATTACAGTCATTTGATCCTTTGTAAATACACTACTCAAAAAAATTAAAAGAACACTTTATAAATAACAACAGGTGCACTAAAGAGGAAACGACAAGACGACCCCCAAAACACAAATGGTTTTACAGGTGGAGGCCGCTGACATTCTTTTTCATTAGTTTTGCATGTGGCTCGGGTCAGTGTCACTACTGGTAGCATGAGGCGACACCTGGACCCTACAGAGGTTGCACAGGTAGTCCAACTCCTCCAGGATGGCACATCAATTTGTGCCATTGCCAGAAGGTTTGCTGTGTCTCCCAGCACAGTCTCAAGAGCATGGAGGGGATTCCAGGAGACAGGCAGTTATTCTAGGAGAGCTGGACAGGGCCGTAGAAGGTCCTTAACCCAGCAGCAGGACCAGTATCTGCTCCTTCTGTGCAAGGAGGAACAGGATGAGCACTTCCGGAGCCCTACAAAATGACCTCCAGCAGGCCACTTTGTTGATTGTCTCTGACCAAACAATCAGAAACAGACTTCATGAGGGTGGCCTGAGGGCCCGATGTCCTCTGGTGGGCCCTATGCTCACTGTCTGGCACCATGGAGCTCGATTGGCATTTGCCATAGAACACCAGAATTGGCAGGTCTGCCACTAGCGACCTGTGCTTTTCACAGATGAGAGCAGGTTCACCCTGAGTACATGTGACAGACGTGAAAGGGTCTGGAGAAGCCGTGGAGAACGTTATGCTGCCTGTAACATCGTTCAGCAGGACTGGTTTGGTGGTGGGTCAGTGATGGTCTGGCGACGCACAGACCTCTACAGGCTAGACAACGGCACCCTGACTGCCATTAGGCATCGGGATGAAATCCTTGGACCCATTGTCAGACCCTACGCTGCTGCAGTGGGTCCTGGGTTCCTCCTGGTGCATGACAATGTGGCGAGAGTATGCAGGCAGTTCCTGGAGGATGAAGGAATTGATACCATTGACTGGCCCCCACGCTCGCCTGACCTAAATCCAATAGAACCTCTGGGACATTATGTTTCGGTCCATCCGACGCTGCCAGTTTGCACCTCAGACTGTCCAGGAGCTCAGTGATGCCCTGGTTCAGATCTGGGAGGAGATACCCCAGGACACCATCCATCGCCTCATTAGGAGCCCCGACGTTGTCAGGCAGCATACAAGCACGTGGGGGCCATACAAACTACTGAGGACCATTTTTGAGTTGCTGCAATGACATTTCAGCAAAATGGACTAGCCTGCCGCATAATTTTTTCACTTTGATTTTTGGAGTGTCTTTGATTTCAGCCCTCTCTGTAGGTTCATAAGTTACATTTCCATCAAACAATGTGGCATCCTTTCATTCCTAACGCATTACCCAGTCCATATCAGTATAGATATCTTGCACGTGCATTTTGTTTTTTTTCCCATTGAGATCCGATGTGTTGTCAAAGTGTTCCTTTCATTTTTTTTTTGAGTAGTGTATATAAAGATTTTGACTGATGGTGCTTAAGTGGAAACAAAGGGTGAGAACAGACTAGAAATTACATTAACTGGTCATTTTGACAATTATTTTGGTACAAAATTATCAAGACACTAAAGTGTCAGTTCATGTGTGGTCATATTCAAAATAATGTTCACTTTAATACCTCTTAGATATTTGTCATGTTAACATTTCCACCACATATTTTGGCAAGTATTCACTGCAGCACTGCAACAGTTTTTGCTGGTGTTGGCAATATGAAATACTTTGCTTTTCCTTTTGTATTTGGTGCAACTTCAAATTAAAAAAAACAACTTTTATTTAAACACTTCAAAACAATTATTGCTTAATCCTTAATATTTAATTCCTTGGTTTTACTAAAATACAGGAAAAGGTTTATATTCATTTATAAATCAGCCAGTACATAGAGTCAAAAAAAAGTGGAAGCCTTAATTTTTCTGAAATGGTAAATACTGATGCATGGTTTTGGTTTAATTGTCCATGAAAATTATAAATATTTTCCATGTTAGCAGAATGGACACAGGCCAAGCTGAAAAATCACGTACATGTCAAATGCATTCTTCCCAAAGCTGGTTTCTGGTATTTTAGGTAGTTCTTATAAGGCTGATGTTTGTTCAAGTGTTAATTTTATTGATAACTTTGGTTTTAATTAGTTAATTGATGCTATAGAAAGGGGATGCCACGTCGTGATTGACAATTGTGAGTATGCTGTATGCTCGCGATTGGATCGGCCCCATCAAGACTGAAGAGACTTGAATCTATTTGTACAGGATAGATGTTAAAGTTCTGTGTAGTAATTAAGCTATTAGGTATTTATCTTTTCTTAAATTATAAGTATAAAACAAAGTTGCAATCTATGATTTCTTGTATTATAATAAACAAAAATCAGAAACACATGAAATTACTTGTGGCAGAGAGTCTGATTTACCAGACACAGTGTGAGGATTTCATCGAGATGATTTGCAATACAAAGATCTTCATGACACAAAGGCTTGTGGATCTTGCTTCACAAAGTTTTACTTTTGTTTGTCTTTTTATTGCTGGATCAGGATGGATGACAACACTGCCCATAAGATGACTTTGGTGATGTACAAAAGACAAAAAACAGAACAGTTAACACTGTTGTAATATATACATCTTGGCAAAAGCTGTACAAAAGCAGCCTCAATCTGCCCATCAGTCAGTCAGTTCAGTTCATTCACTGAACCGTTGAAATACAATTACATTCATATAAGACAAAATAAAAATATGTAAATGGGACACTCTGATAAGCTATCTACAGCTTGAGAATAGGGGCCCAGACAGCCTCATAACTCTGCTTGGACGTCTATCTCCACTGGTGACATTGTCTTTCAGAGGCTGTAGCGTGATTTTTTTAAAGTTAGTCTGATGAGCCAAGGCATCCGTTGGTACCAACCATGTCATGCTTGCTTGTCGGGAACAGGGCTGACTAACGCTCCAAATTTAGGCTACATTTTGGCAAGGTTAAAACTGGCATGGCCATTTTCAAAGGGGTCCCTTGACCTCTCACCTTAATGAAAATGGGATCTATGGGTACCCATGAGTCTCTCCTTTACAGATATGCCCACATTATGCTAATCCCTTGCAAATTTGGGCAGAAACTATGGGATTTCTTTTACGGTATTCCTCATGGTATTAGTGTCTTAATGTGGGATTTTGGAAGGATTTTTGCCAAATCTCGAGTGGTCAAAAAGGGTTACAATTTGTACCAAATCTGTGTAACATATGATATCGACCCAAAAATTGCTGCAACAACTGAGCATGGTAATGACCATTGTATACTTGTCATGGTGTTCTAAGCCCTGGTACACTGTAAACCAGGGGTCCTCAACTACATTTGTCCACATGTTGAAGCATTATGGTTTTTATTATCTGCAGTAGAAAGCTGTCATATTTCATCCTGGTGTATGTGACAGGACACTCACCCCTTATCAAATCAAGCCAGAGGTTGCAACCTTGTCAGCGGCTGAAGAGCAGCTGTCGCCTGAAAGTGTCACCGTCACCATCCAGCAGTCAATCCAGCAGCACTGTTTTTGTGCCTTAATGTTTGCATCCAGCGCATGGAGCCACTTCACCACTTGATTACTTAATTCTGTGTGACTAAGATTAATTGCTGTGGTGCTGCTGTTGTATTGTGCCTCAGTTCATCAGAGGCCTGTAGTAACACAGCTTCTCTGTCTGGACACAATCATGTTGCGGCAATATACAATATGACCAGAGTCGTCATAATTCTGCAGCCTATCCCAGTATACAGTGGGTGGAAGTTAGTATGATTTTATTTGTATTCCTGGTAATCTTTCAGATCTTGAATTAAAAGATTCTGCCTAAAGAATAGCCACTTTGACCTATGGCACAAACTGAGAAATATCTGTCAATTGATATTATGGTATAATGATTGTGTTTTTGTCAAAGTGTTTGTGACTGGTGGCTTTGAGGTGAACAATATAATGGCTGTTTCAGGTTAGGTGTCCTGCCCCACACAACCCCTGCAAAGCTCCACAATATTTGCAAATTTTTCACTATAGCTGAATATTTACTGTTATTATTTATTCATAGACTATTTCTAGGCAGTTTTCTGTGCCAGCAATGGCAGAGAGAGGCAGCGGGTAGAGCCAGACGATTTGTGGCTTTGAGGTGATCGATAGGCTGTTTCGGGGTTAGGGGGAGGTGTGGCAAATAGTGATATGTCGTTCATGAGCGCATCGTTTGTTGAACTACTCTTTTGATATGAACTAGTAGGAAGGAGTCGTCTCAGAGTGTAATTTGTTCATTTTGGCTGCATGCGCATTGCGCAACAATAACGTATGAGTTTAGTTTTTCTCACGTGGCAGCTACACATGCTCACCCCTCGACTGGGTCGTTCCTTCATTTTACATGTGACAGTTACACAGGTTCAGTATTTGACCCTATATATTTTACATGGATT
>JAVQJV010016158.1:0-15379 GCA_036024995.1 Gadopsis bispinosus | reverse complement strand
AACACGAATCTGATTGGACGCTGATGCCGCTGAGTTGGGGCTGTAAAAAATAAGCCCATTTCAATATATCCTGCGTTTTTCTTTCTATTTCCTCCGCTTTTCTTGTGACTATTTGGTTCTGTTCCTCCTCTAGGTCCCACCAAAATTGAAGACGATCTGTTTTAAGATTTTTTACAATTATTTTATTATATTGATTGTAAAGGACAGGGAGGGCTGAGCCCTGCTAGCCCACTGATACCAGCCGCCCCTGACTACAAGTGTTGCTGGAGTTTTGACGATATACAACTGTTACTCTTCATGACAAGTAAACTGATCTTCATGTGCAAAATTGGAGGAGTGTCCCTTTAAACTGGTCTTTTTTTTTTTTTACTAGAGCTAAGAATGAAAATGAAATGTTTGTTTTTAAAGATGAACAGCCTTCGTATCCCTCAGCTGCCCTTTTATGCAAGCCAGAAAAACACAACACTTTCCAACTATGAAGATCCAGTAACGCACTATAACTGGTTTTATTTTGCAAATCGAGCCCCTAAAAACTTGTATTCCACCAAACTCAAGCCTAAATAAGCAACACTTAAAGTTTAAGTTGGAAAGACAAAACATCCTTAGTTATCAATTATCATCAGGCCTGTGTGGGTGTGGCTTGATCAGATTTCAATCATTGTGCCTGGCAACATTGCCAAACCAACCCCACGACTGTCATCAGATTTTGATTCAAATCTTGCTCAACTTTGATTGGTGCATGGAAACACAATATGGGACATCCCCCTTTTTTTTTTCCAACTGAGGACCTCCACTTTCAAACCAATAAGAAAAGTACAGAAATCTTTCATGTAAAATAACCAAAAGGTTTTGGCAGATGGTTGTGTGTTCACGTTGGACCCCATCGCTCACAATAAGAAGCTGATTGATAAAATGTGTTTTCAGGGCCTTTAAACTTTCATATGTAAGCTGCTATTTTTTATATCTTAATGAGACTTTTTTAATCAGGCACCACCGTTTGCTGACACATGTTTTTGGTTCTGTTGGACTCGTGCAGCTACTGGAAAACCTTTTATGGACTGTATCTAGGAGTTGATAAAACACACAGCTGTCCAGTGACTATAACTGAGCTGTCCATTAGCAAGCTGCTGGGTGGAAATTATGAGCAGCGGCTTCAGGAAAGACTGTTAAAGCCACAGCGAGACAGTATAACCTTTAAGGTAGCAGCTCGCTGCTGCTGGGAAACCAAATGCAGAATCTTTATCTCAGATGCAGATAATGAAGCGTGTTCTTCAATTTGCATTTATTCAAGTGTAGTTGATGTAGGACGACGGCTGATTTGCAGTATAGCTGGCTGAAGTCACGCTGGACAGTTAACTAAACTCACTATGCTGTGGACATTTTACAAGTTAAAGGATAGTTTGTCTTTGCAACTTTTGACCCTGCAGTCTTCTTTAACTCACACCTGTCGTCTCCCGAGGCAGGTGTCCAGTCTAGGTGCTTATTTTATTGCACAATACCCTCTCTTTGTTAAACACACACCTACAGGCAAACATGGAGATAATCCCATGCATATGATGCTGTCTTTTTTTAACCAGTGCAGTCGGTTGCATTGTCTTATCTTTATGGTGGATTTCCGGAACATTTGTCACCCACATCCTGTGCCTTGACAGCCCACTCAAACTCCGATTCCTCTATCAGACACAACTCCAAAATGCCATACAGGCCACCCACACTTCCCTTTTGAGCGATATTTCTGCTCCAAACGGTTGTATTTCATACGTGAGACTGAAATTTGTGGTTTTTGTTTGGTGTCTGTTCGCTCATATGTATAAAAGCCCTTCAAGCACCAAACCGCTTCCTTATTTCTAACCAACAAGAACATCTGCACTGATCTATTACTTTGACCAGAGATGCGTCAGAGACACACGCCATGCTTGAGAAATAGCACGCTGAGCTGTTTCGCCACAGAGGTTCAACTTCGTCCTGCAGGCCCTTCTGCTTCCTCTTCTCAAAGCTCACTTCACGTCATGGACAGGCGATACACAGGACTGGAGCATTAGGTTCAAGTCTTGGGTAACTGTGTCTTTATAATTGCAAATTTAAGCTTCAAATGCATTCACTTAACTTTGAATGATTTCTGGTCCTTTACACACAGTTCTCTTCACCACGACTATCACATAGAGAGCATTTAACACATAGACATGTTGCTGTTGTGCCCGCTTGTTCACTGAGGTACAAAACAATAACTCTATAGTCAGTAGGAAGTGAAGTGACATACAAGTGAGCAAAATGTGAGCAAAAAGAGTAAGAAATGCAGCTGTGATTAAGGTAACCGATGCATCTCCAGGCCAGAGTATATTTATAAGGTGACGTTTCATGTTGCAAAGTCAAAATGTTTATCAAAATAAAGTGTGGATGTCTTGATCATGTTTTTTCCCTCCTGATCTGCATCTTGTTATTAAAAACAAACACGTACTCAGCTGATTTAGCATTGCACTCTTATAGCAGAGTTAGCAAGTTCTTAAATTTAAGAATTTGCTATTTTCTTGGTCTTACATGATTGTGAACTGAACAGTTTGGGTATTTGGACAACACATATGATTTGATGGCTCTAGGATTTTGTGATTTAGGCTTTTTATTCACAGTTTTGTTTTACAGACAAAATGATTAATCAATTAATCTAGAAAATAGTCTTTGGATTAATCCATAATAAAAATTATTATTTACAGCCTTGATCTCCACTAAATGATTGCAGGTTTGAATTTAAGACTGGATGCACGGTGTAGAAAAATGGCATATTTTTATTTTTAGACGCCTGTGTGTCATGTTGTTGAGTGTATGAAGAGTTTTGAGAACACCTTTTGGAGAATGCATGTTCAGCTTCTGGTGTTTGAGTCGGGCCTTTTGTTACTAACATTACATCAAAACCGGTAATCCAGCCATCTAGAGATGGTAACAAAGACAAAATTTACAAAGTTAATAAGTAACTCTTATTAAAATAGCAGCAGCTCAAACCTGCTGCTGCACAAACGAAACAAATTTTACCACACGGTCTTTGAATCAACAGTGTTTTAGCAGTGGGGCGACAACAGTATTATTGACTATAGCCATCCCCCTATATTAACCTCCCACTGGGTTAATAGCGGAGCACAGACTGAACCCTCCTTGTTTGGGCCCTCTGTCTCTGTTAAATGGCCCTTTCACACATTGTTTTAGTGTACATTCATCCTGAATAATTATCCCCTCGTTATGCATTCAGCCCATTCGCTCTAAACCCATGTTTCAAGCACCGGTAAGCTTGCATAAAAATCCCTTATGTCAGCATGCTTTAAGCTGACATGCTTCTCCTTAATGTGCTCACAACAGTGAGACATGAGGGGGGCTCGGCTCAAAACACATGGCCACATACCATCGCTCACCGTCATCAACACTCCCGACGCATCTGTGAATGAGCGTCAGAGGACAAAAGGGATCAACGCAGCAGAGCCAACGAGAGTGACCACCATGACCTCATGGGTCAGCAGAGAGCCAGGAATGAAAAGACTCCAAGCAACCCCCGCCCAACACACACACACACACACACACCTAGTGAGCCCTCGGACAACTGAAGCCGCCACGGGAATATGGGAGCATGGAAGAGGAGGAATCGGCATTCGTCTGCAGGAGCTGAAAGAAAGTGGTTGTGTGCTGAAAGAAATTCTGGGTCATGCCTTTCTCCCAACAATACACTGTGTCATGGCCGATACAACAGCTTCCATTCTGGATACCATGCACCACAGAAAGCCTCAAACCATCTGAAGCCACACACTAACCTCTGAAACGCGGGTGATAATATTCTCAAAGGGAGGAAGAGTTGTGTAGCTATAAAGGCTTACTATATTTATAAGTACCACACGGCGGAGGACACACCTCCACTGGGGAAATTACAAACAGATTGTGTGTACACTCGAGGTCTCAGAACTAATTTAAGTTTGGCAGCTACGATTCCCACAAACAGTTGTGGCTCGTGGAACAAAATAGCTTTTCTTGCGATTTCTGCAAAAAATAATGAGCATATTATCTGAAATTGCCACATGTTATTTTCAGGAGCCGTGACTTAGGACAAGAAAACAAAATTTCACAGGATCAATCTGAATTTGACGTAGAGCTGTGTGTGTCTCTTACAAAATGTTGCGTTTGCATAATCATGATCACGGGTCATTTATTCAACTGTCAAAATAAGAGTCACAGCATGCAGTAAAAACTGAAATATTCCTTCATTCTGTACATGACACATGTTAAAATAAATAAATAACTTAAAGAACAAAACAAATGGAAACAAAGGTTATGTACAGCTGTGAAGCTCCGAGGGCTACAGAACATGGCCAAATGTTCATTAGTCTACCCTTTCAAACACAGAGAGCCATTACACTTTGGTCTCAGCCTCTTCGCTCTTTGGGGCTGCTGGCAGTTTAGTTGCTTTAAGTCTTTGGGTCTTTTCTGTGTGTAGTTTGTGCCAGCAGATCTGTTTGCTGCTCACAGTTTGCTCTCCTCCTCCTCCAGCGGGCGGTTCAAGCCCGGGATGAATTTGAGGAGGCGCCTTCGGAAGCTTTTCTGTTTGGGTTTCCTCTGCAGAGAGTTGAATCCTCCCTGCTTCTCCCCTGAGGTGGACGACGGCGACGAAGATCCCCTCATGTAGCTGCGTGTGCTGGCGCTGCGGGTCAGATGCGTCTTGGCCGTCGTGAAGAGCTCACTGGCCGGCCGGAGACGCTGCTGCCTCTGTGGCGGTGGCTTCTGCTGCTCTTTTTTCTTCTCTGCACTGGTGTTGTCCGAGTCCACGCTGCCGTCCGCCTGGTACAGGCAGGTCTGGTAGAGAGGCTCATCCTCGGTGGCTGTGCTGAGAAAGCTGGCGCTGCTGCTGGTGCTGCCGGTGCAGTGGAGGGCTCTCTGAGCGGCAGGGCTGGGAGTGCCGAGGCTGCCGTACACGCCTGCTGACTCCAGGGACTCATACACCGCAGCATCACTCATTACAATGCCTACAGGAAAGAAGGGCAGCATTAGGATAGTGGACAAATTTAACTAAGTTGTATCGTTGAACACACGGGCATGCAGGTAACCATTCTACAGGGCATTTCTTTTTAGTTTGTTTGAATGTGGGTTTTTTTTTATGTATACACAAGCATGTAAACGCGGAGATTATCTTGGTGAAGTGAACTAAAGTAAACTGACTGAACAAGACAGATAAAATTCCACATGACAACTTACCATGAACAAGCCTCTGCTCCTGCACCATCAACGACCGAAACTCATCCCATTTCTCATGAAGAGTTTGCTACAAAAGGAAGACAGAGATATGTTAAATATTGGCTGTAGACCTCAACATTTGTATCTTACAATGCAAAAAAATTTTTTTTAAAAAGGTAGGACACATCAGTATAAAGCGTAATGGGTCAACAGCCAGAGATCTGGTGATCTGTCACGTTGATATGTCACTTTTCTGTCTTATCTGTGCTCACACTGCATTAGCCAAAGAAATGCTAAATTACTCTTTCCGTTAGGGGGAATATTCTCAAAAATCATGACATATGTGAGAAACTGCAATGACAAACAACAGGAGTTACAGGTTGAAACTAACAAGGCAGATTACATATTAGAGGGCATTCCCAAATACCACTAACTGACATGCAACTTAATATGAATATGACTGTGAGAGTTTTTGTCATGGTGATTTAGGTGGAACTTTTTCAGTTGGGTGTTTTCCTCCACAACTATGTCATATTTAGTGAGAAATCATCCACCAATAATTTCCCTCCCAGTACATCGAATGCAGTCTGTTCAGCAGCACGTTAATCTTTTAAAACGCTGGATTAGTATCTCAGAAAGCGGCTGTGTTGCAGCTCTCTCACACACTGGTGAATTAGACCGGGACAGCTGCTGTAATCTTGAGCGGGGGGGGGGGGAGCATTTGCTTGGGCCACTTCACAGGCAGCTTTTATTGAAGAAGAAAAAAAAAACAGCCCCCAGTCAAGAATGCAGCGATCAGTGAGCCTGCTGGAGAGACTGCTGATGCAACAGGTGGTGCTGCTGGGGAGACAGGTGGGAGGGAGTGTCTATACCTAGCATGTAACATAATGTGTATGTGCGTGTGTGTGTGTGTGTGTGTGTGTGAGGGGGGGGCGGCACACATCAGGCCGACTCACTGCTGACAAATAGTGGAATAACTGCTGCAGCAATGCTGAAAATAAAAGCTCACCTTCAGATACTGCAGCCGGGCTTCCAGCTCCGCTTTCCGGATTGAGTCACTGTAGACCGTCTCGAGCCTTTAAGTGTAAAACCAGAAGGCAACAGAATTATTAAGTGTAACAGGAAGGGCTTATAGAATCTACAAGGGCAGAAATCAGCGATTAAAAAAAAGTCAGACCATATGAAAGGCTCTTTTCATGGGACGGCGGCGGAAGGAGTTTGCTGTCAAACGGTTTACAAGAGAGGAGGAAGGATAGTTTCCACTCAAGACACTTCAATGTGGCAAATCCTTTGAATCACATGAGTGGGCCCCCAACTTTTAGAGCTCATTTTCACTTTATTTAAACAGTTTATACAGACTCGAGTTGTAAGTATAAATTTCATGATGTCGGTCTATAAAATCTGTGCCTGCGCTGGCACTCTGATGTGGTTCACCTCATCTCTGTCGCAGAAGCTCTCAAACGTTTACAGACCTGGCGGGGGTGAGCTAATTTTTCTTTTAATCTTCTAGATAAAAAAAAAAAAAAAAGTTAGATGTAGATGTTTTTGGGTTTTTTTACAGAGGAGGAGGAAGAAGAGAGTGTGGTTCAGAGATCTAATCCTGACAGCAATGTTCAAAATACTCAGCTCAGTAAAATGGAGTAAAAATTGTATGCTTCAATAGAATGGCTCGTCGGGTGAAACCCCCCCCCTTTCCGACAACAGATTTGGTGGGGACCGAAATTGTGTGCGACCATTTCTGCAACTTTGTGAAACTAACAATCTGACAATCACTCCCACTCGATGCAGCAAGTGGTGAAAAAGAAACCAGCGTTTGAAAAATCTCTCTCTCGCTCTCTTTTTAAGTTAAAAACTTAAACCAGTGGTTCTCAAATTATTTCTGTCATTCCCCCCCTTTGGAAGTCGAAATAATGCTCGTCTGTGTACCTGAGCGAGTTGCCGAAGGTTCTGATGAGCTGAACGATCTCCTTGTGCCGAAATCCCTCCACGGTGGTCTCGTTCACCCTTGCGATGGTGTCCCCTGCACAAACACACACACACACACAAAAAACCCGCGTGTTAACCAGCAGCCGTCAGGTCAGGATGCACTTGAATCCGCTGTGGCTTTAATTACTGCAAGCTGCAGCCCTCTGAGGCTCGTTTGATTCTACGTGAAACCATGACACGTGTGCAACACAAATGCAGAGGGCCACGCATGTGCAGTCGTGGCATACGGCTCGTCACTGAGCTACAGTCACCTCATATTGGCCGACTGCAACACGTTGAATCCACATGTGTGTATTCATCTATGAGGGACCGTTCCACCTCGCACTCTGGAGTTAATAGATGCGGTGTGAACCCAACTCATGCGTGACAGTGGCCTTTGTGAGGCTTCAACACAAAAGCCTATTTTATTCTTTCAAACAACACCGCCCAACCTGCATCATGCGATGAAGTCACTGCGTTCGCAGCGAGACGCGGGGAACAATAGGCGCAAGCATGCGAGGAATGTAGGAAGTGAAACTGAAGTGACATAGGCGGGTTGGATGGAAGAAGGCTAGTTTTTTTTTTTTTTTTTTTTTTACACACTGATGGAGACATTAACACTGAGAGGTCATGAGTTTGAAAACCAAAGACAATATATAGAAGCAAAGCGGACAACCGCCGCGGTGCTCGCTAGCATGACGAGCACAGAGCTTCATCTTCTACTTCACTGATAGAAACATAATTCCACGTGCTGGTTTATTAACACACACTTTATATACATCTTTGAGGATTTCGTTTTCAGAAAAAAATTTAAAATTAAAATTAAAATAAAAAAAAAAAGAACCCAAAAGGAAATCTCAAATTGGCATTTGAGAGGTTGGCTTTGCCTTTCACTATCTGGCACATTGGTGAGAGGAGCTGGCAAATGCGCGCTAGCTGAAGTAGCCGCTCACTTGGTTGTTTGCCGACTGAGAAACGAGTGGGCACGCAGTTATATTTATACTTCCCTGAGCAGCCGGCTGAAACACACGGGTGCTTTTGTTGACGTAGTGTCAGTGTTGGCTGGCAGACACAAAAGAGCACGAGCTGAACCAAAAAAACACTGAACCAAAACCTCCTGACACGTTCACTTCCCTCTCATGTTTCTTACGAGTGTTTTTCCAGGGTTATTTCAGGCGTAGATGCAGCTCAAATGAAAATACACAAACTCACCAACTTTAAGTCCTGCCTGCTGGGCCGGGCTGCCATCGTGCACTTTACACACGAACGTGCACATCTCCACAGAGTTCTGGTCTTGATGGTGCAGGCCGTACGTCTGAAAGAGAGAGAATGACCGAAACTGTAACAACAGAAACTGGAAAAAAGTTTTGAAACCATGTAGCCATACAACGCAACACGCTGATAAACCACTATATGATAAGCTGAGGAACGCAGGAAAGCGGATGTCAGATATCACCGAACATGCAGAGACGTGGTGCAAACGTGCAAAGTCAGAGGTTTGTTTCTCTTGTCGGGAGACTTTTTCAATCCATATTTAAACTGTCCCGACATGCCATTGTGCTTAGGTTGCTGCAATTGTTCCCTCTTTCATTGTATTCTATGCAAAAATTCAAACTCCAAAAGTTGCACTGATGACTGCCAACGTTCACCAGACCGAGCTAGACAGGTCAAGACGATATACTCCTAGGTTAGAGTCTTTTTACAAAAATCCCTCCGTTACAACCCAGCAAGAAAATAACACCATCCAGGAAAAACACCTAAAGGGAATTTCACACACACAAAATAAATTCTAACTTTGGATGATTCCTACATGATTTGTTGCTCTCAGATTGCAGAAGCCACAGATCATCTCTAAATGAACGCGCAGAGAAGAGGACATCAATTACACTCAATTCCCTTCAGGAGGTGGGATCTCTCTGAAAGATTACAGTGACCGCTTTTAATGCACATATCAGGATGCCATTGTTGTTTTAGGATGAAAAAACGTGAACCTGTCCTTTAACACCGACACTGTAATCGGCCACTTGCTGCTCCCTTAAACTCATCAAGAAACAGCAGTTCAGCTTAACAAAATGCAAAACATTGTTGTAAGATAATCTTACAATGTCATAGATATGTATCTACCATTATTTTGTTGTCTTGGAAACTGTGTTTTTGTTACTTCCACATGTGTTTGCATGCTCTTCCTTGTTTCAGTCACCGCAGTCACTCTGCAGAACATCAGAGAACTGTAGGCAACTGATAGACTTCCTCTTGTCACCCAGTCCGTCAAAATGCTGCTGCTGAGGGAGCCTGAAGCCCATCTGTTATGGTTAAGTGGTAAAACTATTAAAACGTGGATCGAACTTGGACGAGTGTCTCCTATGGAAACACGCACGGATTCAGATCCGTGTTTGCTGCTGGCTCAATGTGAGCTTCCTTCTCAGCAGCCTGAAAGATAAACATATAAACATGCAAAGATCGCGGTAATGCAAGTTTCATATTTACATGCTGGATCCTTAGCGCTACCTCAGTGTTGGCACAACAGGCACAGGGGGAGGAAAAAGCAACAGGAGACACGAGACGCCAAAAGTCATCTCTGTCTCTCTCGGCTGACCGTCAAACTGGCCATCATGATCTCACTTCCTTCTGGCACACAGGGCAGCAGGAAGGGCGGGGACCTCCAAAACCTCCAAAACCGTAAATAGAACAATATGGCTTTTCCTCAATGCAGCACTCAACTTCCACAAACTTTAACTGTCCAACAAAGAATAACACCATCTACATTATTATAACAAAAAATAATAATAATAATAAAAAATTTGAATGAACATTTAATGATTTCTGAAAACTATTTAAAGGACTGGGTCTGAGAGCCGACAGAGCCGACATTGTGAGGCAGCGCTTCGGGCCGACATGACGAGAGAGATCTGAGAGATACTGAGGTCAAATGTGTGAAGCGTCTGCCTACTGAGTGGTTGAGAGTGAAGCAGGTATTTCGTGGGAAGCGTGTGAGCAAACCACATGGCTTAAAATACACAGATGCTGGGAACAAACGAGCATCTTCTCTCCGGTCATGGGACTAACATCAGCGAGATTTTCGACCGACGTGTGATCTTTCACCCCGGCTGGCTCAGGCTCGGATTATAGAGATATACAGGATAAGCTGTACATGCTTCAGTCACTCCAGCATCATAATCTGTTGACAGGGATGTGGCTGATCAGGGAAATCCTGTTTAAGGGTTAAGTCGAGAGGTTAAGAAGGACCCCCATCATCTTATATCGCCGTGAATCCTCTTACCTGGATCTCAAAACCGAACGACTCCTCTTCCTTTTTCTCCAGGACCACCACCTTCCTGGAAAAAATTAAGAGACTGTCATTTTTATTTCAACTAACAGTTTTTTCTGTGCATACTACAACTTCTTTTATGTCCTCGGGTTTCCCCGAAGCAAAAGATTATTTTGGTTTAAATGGTCCCAGACGCTGAGGAGCATCTATTTCGATAATCGGTTCTTCGTTTAAGTCTCTTCCAAAACCAGGATGAGGAGGAGGTGGTCAACAAGACGTTTACGTCCAACGCTGGATTCCTCTCGTCCATGTGCATCTGTATCAAAGTTGCATCTCTGCTGGCTGCACAGGACTTCTTCTGTGTGCCCAGCAGCATCTGGACGTCACAGCGAAACATACAGTACAACGGTCTGTTGGGCCGAGGGGACGTCAGCAAACTACATGAAAGATTCATGACAACCTTCAAGGACATCATGCATAACAATGGCTGCCATCGTCACAGGTCACTGTTTGAATGTGGGCCTTTCACTCTCAGATGGGGAAACCACATGGCTTAAGTGAGCAGACTTGTAGTTATTCTTAGGAGGAAGAGGACTGAAAACGATTGGCATAAAGATAAACGAAGAGAAAAGGTCAAAGGTTACATGGGGGTAAATATCAGTGAATGGTGAGGTACCTTTGTGGTTCTGGTGACTGTGTCAGGGGTTTCCACTTCTGTAGACCGCCGCCCTGCGTGGAGAAAATGAAACAAGACATGGAGCGTGTCAGACACCTGCCTGAGGTTGAGGCAGGATTACTCACAAGGGATTCCCCCAAAAACATTTCCCGGACGCACCTACTGCGCACACCGGTGCGTCGACCGGTCCAGCGAGCCTTGCAGCCACACACACACACGTGTGCCACGCGGTGTTCTTGTATTTTTAAAACTACTGAAATGTTATGCCTGTATGAAAACAGCAGCACCAAAACCAGAAATGCGTGTCTGGCTGCTCTTGTTTACTTCACAACATCGGCAGGCAAACCGCAAAAGCACCTAATTTTAGCCCTGAACAACACACAAAGCCAGCCGCTTCCAGGCACTCAAACTGTTGACCCGTCTGAAATTTTAGATCATTTAGGGGAGTTTGCACAAGTTCCAGCCTAGTAAAGAAACAAATAAGTGGTGAACACAACAACAGCACTGTGTCACCAGCGGGTCAGGACTCTGCCCTACCTGACGGCGTATGAATAAGCAAGGCATCTGTCCAGAAGGCTAAACTGAAATCACTTACAGTCCGTCCTCGCCTGTTCCAAACTCAATCATGTTCAAATGCGGCTCCTGTGAAAGGCTGCTTTGTGCTACAGTCTCCCTGGGCAGTAAAATGTTGCTTTCTTTATGTCCCAACACTTACAGAATTGTCCCGCGCCCTCCGACTCAATGAGTGCATTTATTCCCAAATCCCCACGGGGACCGACGGGGGCGGCAGGAGCAGGGTCTCCGTGCCTGTGTGCGCACAATGCACGGTTGTGGCCCTTCACCACCGGCCGCTGCACACTTTGTGGATAACTGTGGCTCTCTTTACAGTGCACCGCTACACATGTCTGTTGTAAGCCGCTTTCCAACTCGGGGTGTCCACCGCTGTTGAGGTGACACATTTCCCACCATACAGTCAAACTAAAATGACTTTATGATGGGCTTTTTGGTCTTTTGACGCCAGTCATACTAAACAGGTTTTGAGGTTGTGCCTTTGTGCTCATAGTTTAGTTTGTCGCTGGCGCCAGCATTGCACAGGCCACCACTTTATTGTGAAATTAAATCAGATTATGATAATTACACCCAACGCTTGCAGTGGTGTCTCAGCCAATAACAGTGAGAAATCATAATTATATCAACACTTATCATCATCATCATCATCATCATCGTGTGTATCCTCATGGTTTTTAAAGTTTGGGTGAGTGTGCAGGGGCCCTGGTGAACCTCACACAGCGTGAAGCGGATTCAGGGTCTGGGTGGTCCACAGTTGCCCCCCTGGATGAGCTACTGCAGATGCACTACACACCTGAGTAGGTTGCGTCCCACAGAACTAAAAGATCGTTTTACTTTTAGATAAAAGACAAAAAAAAATAAAATAAAAAAAAGACACCGCAAAGTTCATGGGATGTCCAGCCATGACACGCGGTCTCCTCCTCCCAGTGCTGAAAGTCCAGAGACGGTCTGGACACAGTTCGATGCTAATGGTGATGATAGTAAGTGGAGAACTCTGCCCTTGCTGTTGAGCAAAGTCTAAATATCTCGCGTGAACAATTAGACCTTTGAAAATAAGTCACACAGAACAACTCTGAGGGCGCCAGCAGCGTCCAGTCCCCCAGACAGGACCGGAGAACCTCAGACCACCTCAGACCACAGCGACCGAGGCGCGCTCGGTTCAAACACCCCGGCGCTCTTTTTACCTTTTTGAAGTTCCTGGGCAGCGTCCCTCCGGAGTACGCCAACGTCCTGTAGCTGTAAGCCTCGGAGGGGTTCGTCGGCAGGTCCGCGGTCCTGCAGCTGTCCGACTTTGACGAGGGGAAGTAAATGTCGCCGTCCTGCGACGCGGGTCCACCCGCTGGCCCGCCGGAGTTCACCTTCTTCAGCCTCCTGAACGTCATGTTGGGGGGCGTTAGGCGCAAACGAGCTGGAGGAGGGGGGGGTTGCCGGTTAGCAAAAACACTGGCACGAACGCTGCCTTGCTTTGCGCGCCGGCAGAGAGAGAGAGGAAACCAGCCGAGGGAGATGCTGACCGAGTTGTGAGCTCCAACGTGAAGCCGCCTGTGATCTCACGTCTTCTGAACAAGCTAGGTGGGCGGGGACGTTGTCGTGACGGACACAAACGACTGCCAATAGCGACGCTGACGTGCGCCCTCCTGTGCCGCCTTCAGGTGCACCTCGGGCGTTCCTGCCTCCGGGGTGACGCTACAAGTGTTTTTGTTTTGACGGTCGCCAGAGGTTTTATTTCAGAGCTCCAGCGGCGCGTAATCGACGCGTTAGTCCGTTAATCGATTAGTCAGTCGACAGGAAAGCGAATCGGGAAACTGTTTGGCTAAATTATTCGTTTTGTAAAGCCAAACACTCACTGGATTCTCTGCTCTTGTCTGTTGTATATAGTTATAACTCTGTGTCTTAAACAAGACATTTGAAGACGTCACCTTGACGTCCAAGACGTTCTGCTGGACATTTGTCATTATTTTCTGACATTTTATAGACCAAATGATCACAGAAGGGCAAGAATGAACTCGCCCAATAGCTCAGTGAATAGTTGTGAATATGCAACACTCAGTGTGGAAATCCAAGGGAGATGTGTGTGTGCTGTTCTTGCACCCAGATGGGATTTTACTTTTGATTTATTCTCATTAGTGATGTTGTAATATAAACGCGTAAAATCTTAAAATTCAGCATGCCATCCTCTGTGGAGCAGACATTGGTTTAAAAGTTTAAAGGCCCCCTGTCACGTCAAAAATGTGTTGTTGCTTCTCTTGGATGTTTGACCTTCACGCTGCAGAATGATGTTTGCGCAGAGTTTGGCACTAAAAGGCCTTTTCCACCTCCATCTGCTGAGAGGCGAAGGTTTCTCTGTGCTCACATTAAATCTTAGTTTAAGACGTGGATGTACAAGCATGACTTTGTAATATCAGCACTAGTTTAGAAGCCAATCACGGCCCAACGTGCAAAATACAAACGTTGCACATTGTAAGTTTGAAACCTCCTGATATGTGTACACTGAGAATAAACTTTTCAGTAAAGCAGGAGACATCTTTTGTCTAACAATTAAGACAGGAACATTTTATTTATTTGCATGTTCATAGATTCCGGACTTTCCAATGGAGGTGAAGGAGTAGTTTATTGAACTTTCTTTGTTTGAAAAGACAAAGTATTATTCAAAGCAGTCATTTGTATGTCTTAAATCATGTCTTGAGGTGATCGTTGAGGCTTTTCTATACACACACATACACACACATACACACACACACACACACACACCTCGCTGAAACTGAGTGTGACATTATTCTTTAAATTGATGGTTTATTTTATATGCAAACAGTCATTTAAATCACTCTGACTAGCAGCTGTTGGCAAAGTTTCCAAACATACAGTATGCAGTCTGGGCTGTAGTCATGATTAGTTCGACAGCATTTGAAGGCAGCATTTGTTCCATACAGACCAACCTCTCTCTAAACGTTAGAAATTACTAATAAGTAATATTACCCTAAGTAATATTAGTTTTTCTAAGCACAACTTCTCTCTTTGACAACAAATAGTTTAAGTTGTACAACGACAAATAAAGTCTTAAAGAAGCTGTGAAAACAATTACTTTGGTGAAGCTGTCTGCAGCCACAGACTACACAGTGGATGACGCTCCCTTGTGGTAGAAAAAAGAACCCACCACATAATGAATGAAGCATTAGTTATATAGGCAAGTTTATCTAAATGTTCCCCCCCACAAAGGTATACCAAACACTGAAGTCCAGGTGATTTATTAAAATCTTTACACAATGTGTTATTTCAGGCATATTACATTAACATCCTCCATATACACCGATCAGCCATAACATGATGTCAGCATGGGCACCCTGACGGTCTGCAGCTAAGCAACCCCATATGCAACAAACTGCAATGCTCTGTGTGTTCCGACACCTTTCTATCAGAACCAGCATTCAATTTTTCAGCAATCTGAACTACAGTAGCTCTTCTGTTGGATCAGACCACACGGGTCAGCCTTCGCTTCCCATGTGCATCAGTGAACCATGGCCACACATGAGCCTGTCGCCAGTTCACTGGTTTTCCTTCCTTGGACCACTTTTGGTAGGTTCTGACCACTGCAGACTGGGAACACCCCACAAGAGCTACTGTTTTGGAGATGCTCTGACCCAGTCGTCTAGCCATCTTGTCAAAGTCGCTCACATCCTCCACACATCAACTTCGAT
>JAVQJV010016144.1:0-12019 GCA_036024995.1 Gadopsis bispinosus | reverse complement strand
GCAGTTTCCTGCTGTGATGTGAGGCTGTGAAGGTAAGAAGACTAACATCAAGTCATTGTTTCAAGAAGGACGGGATGTCCTCGGGATTGTGTTTTTATGTTACATACACACATGTCAAGGTACTGAGTTGTTGTTCTGAGCTGGCCTATAGGTTTAATCTGTTCCTTTGTTCTTATTAGGCCTGTATATCTATATGGTTTTCAGTGACATGAACCAGTACAGCGTTTCTGTCCAAGTACCGTACGTCGTTGTAGTCAGAAGCTTTTATTGTGAAGGCGCTGCCCGGACGCTGTTTGCTGTCGCTGTCAGCTTGACGCCGCTCTGGGAGGAGTGACTCGTTGACTGCGGCAACATGGGAGACGTTGTGGGATTAATTCTGACCGGATTTTAAGAACTGTGGCGGAAAATGGCAGAGAGGTGAGTATAACGACACGCGCGCGCGCGTGTCTTTGTCCCACACGCGGTTTAGCTCGATGCCTCGGCCCGGCGGCGGAGGCAGCCGGGCGGCGAACCGCCGTGCTGCGGCGGGTGTTGGCTGCTGGAGAAGCGCTTCATTTGCTCACACGATGCAACAATTTCCAGAAAGACAACCAGATGTATGGATGCAGGCTCGTTTTCTGTGCGCGGCTCGGGCATCTGCCTCTGGATGTTTGGCAGGATGCGTTGAGCTGGATGCAGCTGATGCTGATGCTGATGCTGATGCTGATGCTGATGCTGCTGATGCTGATGCTGATGCTGCACCTGTCGGCCGAAACTGTCTTTGCTGGAATGCAGCGAACCTGCTCCTCCAGCCGGATGCTAACAGCGAACCCACCGACGGAGCCGGTACCCGTGCAGGTTGTCCAGATCCAGGTCCTCAGGATGGACGGAGGCGCCTCCCACGGGAGGAGGAGTGTGGCACAGTCCTGCTACCTTTCTAACACCATCTTATTTAGCTGTCAACGTGCACAGAAGAGTCCTTTACAGATCGTTCAGTTTCATCTGGACTTGCTTACATCATCTCTCCATCAGCAGGTCGCTGTGGGAAATTCATATTATCATGTGATTATCATTATATTCAGTCATATTATCGATCAGCGAGCAGAATTAGTTTTCAGAGCTGCTCCTCGCTGTTTGCTCAGCCACAGCAGAGCATCAAGATGGAAGAAATGCACAGATTTATTTCAGTGTATTGCCTTTAAAGTGAGGGTGTTGAATGCAGACGGACAGTTTGTCCCCAGCAGCACGATCATCACCCGAGTTAATAATTGATGGCTGATAAGTGTGTGTTGCAGGGGTCACGTGGCCTCATGTAAATCTCCACTGCAGGTATGGAGCATTATTCAAATGCAGGCATGTTTGTCAGAGTCCTCTCACGCAGATCATCATTGAAGAAGTGCAGCAATAGTGAATGATAGCATCTAGCGATCAGACGTTGTAGATTGCTGTGGACATAATGTCTCCTGAATGCTGCCTGTTTGGGATTCTGATCACCCTGTTTCTGATCGGACCCCTTTGCTTCTTGCCACTCGAGAGAAAGTCCACAGGAATAACAGCAGCGTTGTGAGTCTAACCGTCGCTATGCTGATGTCTTGGTTGGGTTGTTGTGTTGGTCAGATCAAAGTCTGTTTTACTGTCAGTTCTGCAGCACGTCCAAGACGCAGAGGACAAACTCTCAAACAACAAGTGAAACAAACACAATATAACCAACTAAACAAACAAGCCAAAACATAGAAACAGTCCATTTAAAAAGGAATAAAACGCAGCAGGAGACCCACAGCAGATTTAAATCTGGGACTTTGGATCATCAAAGTACCTGTGCAAATTATAAAGGTGACTTAGGTTAAAGGTCAAGCTTAATGAATTAACCCAATACAAAGAGCTGAAAGGATTATTCAGTTAGTCAGACCTGTAATAAACGACATCTGTAAAGTCATTTATCAGTCAACAGTGTCAGCTTCCAGGATGTGCTGCTTTCCGTCACCTTGGGCTCTCGGACACTGTTCTCTGTTTTATCAGATCTGATAGACAAAATGATCGATGAATCGTAAAAATGATTAATAATCATTATTTGCAGCTGTCAACACAATGTGGCACACGGGTGAGTATTGAACCTCGGTCCGTTTGTTGGCACCGACGAGGGATGCAGACCTCGGAGGTTATTCAAGGTGGAAACCCTCCATCGGCTTTAATGAGAATTAAAGGGAATAAAATGGAACTGTAGGGCTTATTTGCACAGGCTGTACTTATCGTGCCATTTGCAGATAGAAACAAACCGTTCACCACATCAAAAGCAGACTTTGTTTTTAAATAATACCAATTGTGAACCCTTCTAATAGAAATGAAAAAACTCAACCGTTAAAAACCATCTCCGAAGACGAAAAAAGCCATGAATTTTCCAAATCCTGTACACACGATGTGAATGAGTTAGCAGGTGCACTAATGGGGAGAAGTACTTCGAGCCAACAACGTGGGCTGTGTGCAAATTAGGGTTTGAATCAGTATCATTATTAATAATATATGTCTATAAGAAATGTTTTACAATAAAGAATGACTGTAAATGAATGAAGTCAAACTCTTATATTAGCATATGCAATCAAGCTACATCCAACATGCTAACGGCTGCCATCAGAACCTGTGCATGCAGAGGGTCGGCCTTTTACTCAGCTCTTATTTATCGGGATGCTGACTAATTATCTGTACATGTGATGGCAGCTGAATGCAGCGCGTGGCTACCGGCTGAAATGTGTCCATAGCATTAGAAAGATCGTGGTTAGGGTTGATTTACACGTTGTGTCTCATGCAGTGCAGACGTTTTTCTGCATTTATCCAAGGCCGTGAACTTCCACTGGCCTTAAAGGGAAAGTTGGCCACGTGTCGTGTGGATGTGGGTACGTTTACAGGGTGCAGAGGCGAGACGACCCCAAAGATAAACTGGAAATGTCAACCAAGACCAGCAGGGCCGACTGAGAGAACCTTTGCCACCTAACGCCATGTTTTGGCCAACAGAGTAATAGCAATAGGCGAGTCTGGCCCGACAGGCCGGGCGACGTGGCACCCATGTTGTAATCTGAGCCTCATTTGAAGCCGGCTACATAAGAGCAGTGGGTTGGACGGCCTGTTGCTCATGAGCTTGGCGATGCTGTGTAACTCTGATTAGCAGCAGCTAGCTGGCATCACGGTACATTGAGGAATGTCTTGCGTCAGCTGACTACATGTACCATCAACACCAGGTGACAGGCGGCACCTTCCCCCTGTAGCCAGGTGCTGCTCTAACCATGGAACCATGGAAAGGCTCATACTGTCACTACTAGCAGATCACGTGTTGGAGATTTTGGCAGAAAACATGAAATGCATCGTCGCTGAGCGTTGTGCAGAGTATCAACATTCTCTGATATGTGGTGAACATTTCCTCATTCACACGATATGTGGCCCTGCTTCGAGGCCAAGAAGACTGGCAGCCTGCCTCCCTGTTACACAGCACACAAATAAAAGACATTTTTATTGATGGTCGTCGGCCTCCGGAACCAGCAAATTAAGCAACATTGTGTGATTTAAGTGACAATTCATGGTGTTTGGTTTGTTGTTGGGTGGCTGTAATGCTGCACGTAATCCACAATGTCCTCGATGTGTCATTTTTCCCACCTGCTGATGCCAAAATTCAATAAAATCGTGTGTGTGCTTAGACGTGAGCACCAGGTCTCGGATGAGGTCCGTCGTGGCCCTGCAGTTTTCCTGCAGTTGTCAGCGACGATGAGCTCTTCACAAAAGCCAGCAGAAAGATGTGGGTTCAGGTGACCAGAGGAAGGTTTCACCAACTGGCGGCGTGTTTGAGACGCGACCACGATGTTTTTATTTGCTTACAGGGATATTGAATTTCTATATTTTTGCTTCCTTAGTTTGCAAGAAGAAGCAAACTAACCCGTCCTGGTTTCGTCCCGATTCCTCAGGAATACGTTGGATCTTGGTGTGAAAATACCTTTTTAAGTGTCATAACGTGATGTTGGCGACGCCACTTTCACCCTGGCGCTAAGCCAGTGACGTCATTTTGCAGAATGCCCTTCGACCACCTTGAGTGAATTTGATGTTTGCGCTCTTAAGTTGGACGTACGTGCATATAAATAGATTGTGTGGGTTCATGTATGTCTGGGAGCAGCTGCTGTCCAAACTCAAGTATCAGCATGTGTTGTGGCTGCATTACATTCCAGCCTGTGAGGCCACTAATTCGCAGCTCCTGAAAGAATCCTCCATAACGTCTGCGGTCCATTTGTTCACACAGTGAAAGAACTACTCAAGTCGGCGAAGAGCACGAAGCCAGGTAATCCAGCATCTTTGTCACGCCTCCTAATTCCTTCTAATAATCAGTGCTGAGCTTGAGGCCACGCTGAGAAACATCTGTCAGCCCACACGGCGCGCGTCCACATGTCTGGCCGGCAGCTGGACATTGGATCCCAGCAGCAGGGCGGAGCATTCGGCTCATGTGTTGTGCCAGCAGCACGTGGTTGAAATATCCACGTCACCAAACTGCTGCCATGCCTGTCACATATACCTGTGACCACCAGATATTAACATGTGATCTGTATCTGATGGCATCACGGTTTATTTAGCAGGTTCGATGCACAATGCATGACGTAGCAGACCAGATACCAGACGTAGCCAAGAGCTCATTCTCAGCTGCAGGCCCTGGGCGGAGGCTGCTGGCGACGTGCAGGTTACAGAGCTAATAGATCCGTTGTAGCAAATCAAAACCTTCCAGACAAAATAAAAGGCCTTACTAAGACACTACGACACAAGCGGGGGAACGATACATTCCCACGAGGCAGCACACCATCAGCAATCCCAACACCATTAAACGCAGACAGTTCATCAGTACACGGAATTACCACCCAAACACTCCAACGCTGCCACGTTCGGTGTCTCGCAGCTCACTGACCACAGACCTGACTGTCCTTCAGCCAAAGGGCTTGGAATTCAGTTTGCTCATAATGTCTGGAGCTCTAATCCTATCACGCCCTTTCAGTTTGAGAGCACGATTTATTGATTTCAGCTTCAGATTCTGTAATTCTCTCTCTCAAACTCTGCTCTCTCTGCTCTGCTTCTGCTCAAACTGGATCCTCGCAGCTGGGATATGTTGTCCAGCTTCAGACCTTCTCCTCGCACTCAGGCTGCTTCTCTGCACTCCTGGAATTTCTGCTCTTGGATGTTTTTGTGCAACAACCGTGTCAGAATCCCCCAACCAATAGAATGCCAGCTGTAGTGTCAACCGATGTTTTCTTCAGCACGTTCCTGCAAATGTTACACAATAAAAGCCTTGTTAAGAATGGAAGGTTAAGCGTTTCTGTCCACTGAAACGCTTTACTTTGAAACGGCTACAGGAAGAGTTGAGTGACAGCGTGATGCAAAACAAGGCTTCGTAATAAAATCACTAATTATACTTCAACACTAACACTAATCAGAGGGAATTAGAAATCAAGGGCTGCATCTAATACAAGCCTGCTTCAGATAAAGGCCTGGAAAAATAAAGGCCCTGCTCACTATCGGAAGAAATAAGGTACTGCTCCACCCTGGAGTATCCCAAAATGGACTAAATAATTGTAGATGTGATACAGAGAAAACAAAAAGGCCTATTGGAGGACCATGTCATAAACCCAAAAACTGGCTTGTCGGGACAGGACTAAATTTTTATGAACAAGCTAAAAAACGTAGCCTGCCTTTAGGTAACAGCTTATTAGCTGTGTATCTGAAAATGAGTTGAGTTCCAAAAGCACAGATGTGAGATTACAGTGCTTCAGTGTGACCTGACGAAAGCCTCAATATGTAGTTCAAATTATCTGCAGCCAGTGGCGGGATAGAAATAATCTATTACTCTGTTGAGCTCTTTCAATTATTCAATTTTCTATGCAATTAGAGTAAAAGCCCAGTGGATCAAGATAATAAAGTATATTGATGCGGAGTGTTCAGCAGAAATCATTACTTTTAAATCATAAACTTGATCTTCTGTATGTCAAGTTGACTTTACCAGTATGAACGTGCAAATAGTGCAGTACAAGTGTCTTTATGAACAGTAAACTGGACACAAAATTAATACTTAATCCAATTGAATTTCTGTTTCTCTCTTAGAAGTTGCCCACATATACATCTTCACTACCGATGTCACACTTTTTGATGGTGTTACATAATATTACTACCGAGTGAAAAGACGAGTGGCAACGAGAGGGTGTCTTGGTGAGCGAGCCGGCATGAGGTTTCACACGGCAACCGACTGTGGTGGGAGGGGCTTAGCCGGGTGACACGAGGCAGCAGAGAGAGGCAGGAGGTTTTGCACTGGATTTGCCGACTGCAGCTTTAAAGCCTCTTCCCACGGCTCTGCGTAATGTTGAAAACATGAGTTTTTAGGTGCATTTCTGAAAGCGGCTACTTTTTCCTGCTGACAGACTCATCAAACACCACTTTTACACAATGATGTTGAGTCATTCAGAAGTTTATCTGACTTGATGCTTTACTCGGCTTAAAAAGTGTTCCTGTCATTTTTTTCAGCAGTGTAAATGAAAAGACATTAACGGACTGAATATATAAGATAAGATATGATTTATTTGTTGTCATTGCATGTTTACACACATACACGCAATGCAAAATACACAGCACACCGAATTCAATTAATATGGTAAAAAACATGTTTTAGATTTTCAGCCGTATGTTCAAGCACAGTAACACAACAAGGCAGGAACTATCAGTTTTGTCTGCAATGCCAATATTTTTAGAATAATGTATTCAAATTCAAAATGTAAGTTCTATGTAAACATATGGTGCATATATTCTCTCAGTCTTTTTTTAGCCCCCCCCCCCCTCCCTCCTAGCGTTGTGCTTAATCAGCTCCGTCCGGTATCCTCCCGGCGCTCTGCCCTCTCTACTGCCCCTGCAGCGTTGTAGTCCCCAGTGTCAGGCCCCTGTATACAAATGAGTGAAAATGTATGGAGCACGTCGCCTTTCACTCTCTGCAGTGTTGAGAGCCCACGCTCGCCCACACGCTGCTGTGGCCATGGGAAGGACTTTTTCGAACAGGTGGCCGATGTGGGTGAATCGCTTCCTGTGATCATCCTGGAAAATCCGTGCACGGGCGGTGCTGTGCAAGTGCTTTTAAATTCATCCAGTCTTCCTGTACTTCTTGAAGACTGCATCCATTTCTTCCCAGCACAGGCCAAAGGTGCTGGCAGAGTGTGGTGATATGGAGATTGGCAAACACTGCCAGGTCCTCCTGGTTCTTTGGTTGAAATCCTGGGCAGCTGCAAGCAGGTCTTGACCTGAGGTACTCCCCCATGCTCTCAAGAACTTCCTTTCTCTCATCTTCAAGCTTTCCATCCTCATGGCCAACCAGTTGCACCTCCCCGCTGAGCCTCCCTCAAAGATGCACCAAGTGCATTGCTGCACTGGCCTACAGCTGTTGCCTGTAACAGTGAGTGCTCTCTGAAGACGAGGAAGCCAGCGTGTGCCCCCCAAGATTGACAGGTTTCAGGATGTGGGAGAGTAATCGTAGGCTTTGTAAATGCCATTCAAGACCTGATAAGTGGATTAGCTTTTAGTGCACCAAGAGCACGCAGTTCAAGTTTCTGGGTGAAGCAATGGATGTCCAGCAAGTACAGGATGTCAGCCTTCAATAGTGCTGTCACTTTGTTTTTCATGACCGCTGCACCGTCTGAAGCAAAACCAACAAGCTCCTCCTTCCAGTGTGGGAGTCCTGTGTCCACTAAGCCCGGAGAACGTTAACGCTGCGTTGGCAAAGGCTCCCGGTATGGGGGTAGAACTTGGTGGCCCTTTGTGACCTCGGGCCATCGAGCCACGCTTAATGTCCAACCCTGTGATGACACCATCAGTTTTGTCGCCCACCCTGATAACAACAACAAAGTCCAGCTGTTTACACTGACCAGCTGTTCGCAGCGAATCTCCAGCAAGTCGTGTTCAGACAGCTTGTGTTGTGAGGTGGATCTCAGTAATATCACACAAATGTTGCTTCATGGGTATGAGTGTAATTATAGAAACATCCGGTCTGAATTGAAAGTCTGTATGATGAAGAAGAACCAAGAAAGGTGGACAGCTTGTCATTAAATAGACCTTTAGAATAGAATTTTAGCTGTAGGTGAGCTCTTTGATTTCATGTGTATCAATGTGTATCACAAGCTGTTTCTTGTCATTTGGCAAAGTTAAAATAAAATACACATCAACGAAAGCAGCAAGTTGAGACTGACGAAACAGTTGTGTGAGCTTGGGCTTGGAAACTACAATTTCTATCAGAAAGCCTGCGTTGCAAACTGGAGGTGTAGAGTTCAAAAGATACGGCCTTTTACCAGGTAGGGAGGGTCTAATGAAAGATTATGCAAGTGCATGATGGGAAATGTGGGATCCCGTGTTTTTAGAGCTTGACTCACACTGGGGGGCTGAAAGTCTGGATATCTCAGCCTCTGCTGCTTCCATTTTGACCATCCTTTAAACCTGTCCCTTGTAAGCCCCCATGCATCATGGAGGCTCCAGACTGAATTGCTGGCGTACTCCCTAAAATAACCTATGCTGGCTGACATAATGTATGCATTGGGTTCTAGTAGCAATGTCTGTCCTTGATGGTGCAGAGCCCCACAAAAGGGCAGCCATAACTCCTGCCCAAGAGGTCAAAACTCTAATAATTTCTGCCCTACAACTGGTACCATTGAATTGCCTCATCTCATCATATTGGAGATGGAGGACCTTGACTGTCCAACTTTCATTAAAAGGTTTCTATTAATGTTGATTTCCCTTTACAGTAAAACCATTGCACTTGCAGTCTGTCACTGCAGAAACTTCAAACATGTCAGTTGCATGTCATATTTCGTCTGTGCCATGTGTAGAATAATTTGTTGAAGTGGAGCTGCTCTAATCTTTAGCTGCTGGCTGGTCTGTGGGTGGTCAGGGGACCAAGGGGAGGCGGAGTGGGGTGGACAGAGGAGGGTAGGAGGAGAGAACAGACAGAGTTATGAGGGCATATTGACAGTGGAAAAGTAGCAGCAGTGCAGTGAGAACAGCATGTCGCCTCCATCACTTTGTGCTCCAAAATAAATCTGACATAGTGTTGAGCTATCGAGCTCTCTGCTGCTATTGTTGGACGCTGATAGACTCATGGCTGCAGCAAAGCCTGTTTGGAATTAGAATTCGAACGTGAGCAGAGATAGCAGCGTATTGACTGGCATTGACAGTGGATGGATGGAGAGAGAGAGAGAGAGAGAGAGAGAGAGAGAGAGAGCACTATCTCTCCCTAATAGGATTATTGTGTAAAAGTGCTGCCCCTGGAGGGTCACACATCTGTATGTGTGTGTGTGGACCCGGCGGCAGAGGAGGAAGCAGCAGTGTTGGCTGTATAAAATGGAGAACAACATGGATGAATGACTGCTACAGGTCTGCTGTAGATCTGGTGTCAGGATGTGGCGCCACGATGGCAGTTTGGGTGGGAAACCTCCACCCTCAGACACCGCTGAGCATCTTCAGTGGGAACATTTACCAGAATGATTTGCCATGTTTCCCAGACGACGTGTAAGGACTTTGGTCATCCCCGGACCTCTGCGTTTCCCCCCATGTCCCCCGGCAGCTGGATACTTTTGCTTCCCATTGAAGTGGTTCGACAGAAGCACTGTAATACAACAGAAGAGGAGACACCACCTATAGGCAGATTGTGGCACCTGCTGCACTCTGAGGAGGAGTAAGTTGGGAAGACAAGCTTTTATGGGTGTATGTTTTTTTTAAAAAGCAAAGTACATTGCAAAAATGTACATCACATATACAGTCTGGTCCATAAGTATTTGGACGGTGACACAAGTGTTGTGCTTTTGCCTCTGTGCCACCATCACAATGGATTTGAAAATGAAGCAACCAAGATGTGACCGAAGAGTCGACTTTCAGCTTTAATTCAAGGGGTTTTTACTGCAGCCGCCTTCAGCTGCTGCTGGTTTCTGGGTCTTTCTGCCCTCAGTTTTGTCTTCAGCTGCTCAGTTGGGTTGAGGTCAGGTCACATCCATTGTGATGTCAAAAGCACAAAAATGGTGTCACTGTCCAAATACGTATGGACCTGACCTATGTATGTGTGTGTGTATATTTACATACAAACAACCTGGTTTTTATTGCATCATTCCATTTTTTGGGAGCCTGCTAAAATCTCTGTGGGCAGCTTCTCCTTTTCCTTTGTATTACAGTGATGTTAGTGCCTGAGAACAGCCTGCTGCCACGGCTCAGGGATAGATTTGCTATGCAAATGGAGCAGCGCAAATATACATGTTCCTGGGAAACGGAACTGAAGTGACGAGACGGATCAGGAAGGTGCGGCAGCTCAGGGTGGAGCAGGTGGAGCTAGTGCTCATATGGATGTTAATACTGAGCTAAACACACTTGAAAGAGAAGTTTAGTTGCAGCCTGTTGTGATGTTACAGTTTGCTGTTAAGTCAAGTGTGATGAACACAAGTCCATGTGCTGCAGTGATCAGATATTGGGTTCCTTAGTAACAGCCTCATTGTGATGGATATGTTGTGTGTAAGTGTAATCTGCGTCATGTTTCCGCCTGGTCTTCACTGGTTTTCCCTGCACAGCCGAGTACATCCAGGGGAATACATACTGTCATAACCAGCCTCTGCTAACATGTAACTCCTGTACTCCTGGTGGAACCTGGGTTTGGTTACCATGCTGTGGTGGTCATGGCTCCTTCCAGCTCCTACGTAACAGTACGGTGGAATCGGCACGTTGGCTGACCGTGTAGTAAACGTGTTTGTTCATATCCCAGCGCTCTTTCCTCGTGTGTCCGGGCTGCTGCTCGCACTGAGCCGTGCCTGTCAGCCTGTCGGCTCGCGTTTACCACAATCCACTCGCACAGATGGAAAAACAAAAGCGCTGCAAATATGCCATCCCTCAGATTCCAAATGGCATCACTCCACTGTCTGAGTTAGTCTTAGCCTACATAAGTCGATGTTTGCATTAGTAATTGCAATATGTTTACATATATGTATATATACCTTTACATGTGTGCCCCTTTGAGGTACTGAATCGAATCAAATCCATATTAAATGTAGTGTTTTTGAGCAGCGACACCCAGGGCTAGGTGACTATTATTCCATTTCTGCTGATTCGCTTTTTGATTATATAGATTTCTGTTAATGACTCAGAGGAAGTTGTGATCGTGGAGAAGCAGCGCAGGGTTGAATCTCGTAATGCAGTGTGGACACATTTCTGCCGTTGCACAGAACACCGTCGCCCAACGCTACATCCAGGCGCGTCTCGCTGTTCTCATGCGTTGCCAGCTGGTCTTGGTCTTCAGGTCTGCTGTAGGTCAGGTCAGCTTGGGCTCACGTGCGCTTGTGTCGTGATCATCTGATCCGCAGGGCTTTGCCTACAATGTCCTCCATTTTTCTTTTAGCAGCATCAAAAAATATAGCAGTGCTTACTGGAACAATATAGCAAATACAAAGATTAGATGTTGTTCATGCAGATCTGCAGCCTATTTTAGTACATTGTTGTGGAATCTAACTTTTAGTTTGGTTAAAATTAGCAGTCCTTATTCTGAGTAACCCATGAAAAATCTGATTAAATATGAATTTGATGTAAATCATGAACAAATATAGGCGTACAGAGAGGTCGTAATGCTTGTGTGTGTCGATGTTTTAGGCATGATGAATTAATCATGAATCACCAAACCCTGCGGTCTGGAAGGATTTCTGGTGAAGCCGGAGCCTCAGAGCTTTACTTTGGAGCGGGCGGGTGGGAGGGTGGGGTTGTTAACAAGCAGGAGGCAATTTTAATTAGCCATGCTGCTGCTGAAGAACTAATCAGCTTTATGCTCTCACACACACACAGGAAGCTCGAGGAACTGAAACATCCTCCGTCAGGCGTTGTTGCAGCGGGTGAAGGGGTCAGGAGGAGTGGGGGGGGGGGGGGGGGGGGGGGTTTAAGGCCCCGGCGCGGGGCCCAAACCATGAAATTTAAAATTAAAAAAAAAAACCACAACACACATTTTAATTTAATTCAAAACCTTTGG
>JAVQJV010016138.1:0-29821 GCA_036024995.1 Gadopsis bispinosus | reverse complement strand
ATGAGAAGGGCGCTGCCCGTGACCAGGATCATCACAATATATATATATATATATATATATATATATAGTGCTTGCAGGCTACAATTCTTTATATTTTACATATAATGGGTAGTAAACTGTATGAATGAAGACTTTACTGTATTCAGGATGTGTGTTGTTATGTAATGCTGTATATCTATTATAAAATACATGATAGCACACAGGCAAATTGTGTGTCAGAGTCAATTGCCAAAAGCCTCTTTCAGCTTTCAAACTCAGGACTGCACGGCAGATTTTCCAGCATGAACAAGTGTTGATTTTTCAGCATTAATTATTAGGAGTTGACAAGTGTTGATGTGAGAGTTGTTTGCTCACTCACACAGCTGACATGACTCTGGAGCAGACTGACTAAAACTGATAGCTGATAGCTCTGGGCTTATATCAGCACTGGCGATCGTGATCTTTACACCCCAAGAGACAGTCGGCTGCTTTGAGTTAACATTATATTGGTAGTCAGTCATGTGGCTCTAGCATCCTATTTTCCCTTAACTGTACCGTTAACTGCCCTGGCATTTTGTTCTCAGGACTGTACATCATTTTCTATAATAATGATAATAAGTGTGATAATAAGTTCACACAGTTATTTTAAAAGACGTATTTGTACCATCAATCATAACGGTCTACAAATCACGTAGTTCCACTCTGACAGAGGACAGTTAAATAAAACTGAATGTTAAACTAACAGCTAAGCTACAATAGCTTCCTCCATTTTGGACTCTTGGCTTCCCCAAGAGTCTTTGTATTGTCAAGACGGCTTGCTATTGGCCAAAGGTGCAAAATCAGAAGTTAAGTATGACATTTGTATTCAAATGACTGGATTCTGCCATTTAAAATACTTGTATAAGCAGACCTTTAAGCAGCATTTCTGAATAGCTAAAGTGGATAGGAATTAAGGAAAAGGGGCAGGTATATATACACTGAGGTGAGGACAGCTGCAGGACAGGGAGGGAATAACAGGTTCTGGAATGGCATAAAAATTAGTGGCTGGCAGACAAACACAAGCTAAAAGGTGCAGAGTATTATAAAATGTTCCCACGACAGATAAAAGCAGTGGACTGATTCATCATTCTGTTCCTGCTGGTCAGGTTTAGTGTGTTGTTCAGCCTCGGCTTTCACAGGCAGAGAATATTTCCAACATTAATCACCCCTTTTATCAGTTTAGAGGATGCCACCCTCGCTTTTATGAAGTCTCACTGCAGAATGCATCCTTCTTTGTTCTCCTAAGTCCAAATATTTTCTCTCATCTCCAACTTCTCCATCTCCAGTACGTCGTCCATCTGTTAGACAGAATTGATTTTGTGGTTTTATTGATCACTTATAGGGTGCGGTGGATTCAGTACCAAACTACATCACAGAAACCCACAAACTGAGGCCCAGGCATTGTCTTTGTTTCACATTGATTTTGTTTATTACTCCTTGTGTGGTCATTTTGTAATATTTTGAAAGGTGCTCTTTAGTTGTGGTACCACATATTTGTATTGTGGTATTGTGTCATTGACTTGGCCCTGACTAGAGGCTGCAGAAGAGACAAAACATTCTTCCTTTTCAATATTTCAAACGTGCCTCCATGTCTTCAGTGTACCTCATATTTTGCTGTCATTTTTATACTGCAGTCTGCTTGTCTTCTGCATGTGAGCATTTTAAGCTCAACCCAACGGCCACTCATGATGTGTCAGAATCATTCGTCGTTGAGAGGACCTGTTGCCATGGCGATGCAGCGATGCACAAAGCTCCGAGGCGGGCGGCATCTCAAATCCCCGGCACATGCAAACCCACACGGACAAATAAGCAGAATATAAATATACATGCACAGGGGGTTGCCATTCTCCCTCACCTCCCCCTGCCACTCTGCCACCTCTGGAGTGATGATGATGATGATGATGGAGGTGATGACGAGCCCACCCTGCTTTGCATTTCCTCCACACAGTGACTCATGGTGCGCTTGAATGCTGTTGATGAAAGCAGCTCTAATCCCACATTGCTGCTGGTGTGTGCTGCAGTTCAGTACAGTAGGTCACGGGTGCAACAAGCTCCTGAGTCACATGACTTGTGAAGAGGTCACATAATGCAGACAGGCAGCCTTTGACGCGAGTGGGGTGGGTGGTGTATATGTGTGTGTGTGTGTGTTTGGGATTGGGGTGGGGTGGGGTGCGTGTGCAGTTGTTCGGATGACGATGACAACATAACATCATGTGGAGCAGACTGTGGACCAAATCTGGGCCAGCGGGATTAGCGGCTCGTTGGATAAATTGCTGGGCGGAGGGGGTGGTGGGGGGATGGGTGTGTAGGGGCGCAAATGTGTGTGTGTGTGTGTGTGTGTGTGTGGAGGTGAAGCCATCCATACTGACGGGAGTCAGATCTTGTAAATAAGGTGTGAAATATCAGATATGCTGTCTCACTTTGATCTTACTTCTGTACATGGTTCCGGTAGAGGGTGGGCGTTCAGTCAGGTGTTAGGATTGTGTGTTAGTATATCTTTGTGTGTGTGTGTGTGTGTGTGAGTGATTGAGATAAAGAGAAAAAAGAGAGCCAAAATAGAAACTTCTCGTCCTTGTTGTGCTGAAGATCATTGCACACTAAAGCAAAACTTTGCAATCGCATGCATTTCATTGCACTCAGCCAGCTGTGTTTCAGGCAGTGCAGATGATGACAAAGCATGATGGGATTGGTTTGCATGAATTTGCATTAACGTTGTCTTGGGGTTGCTTTCTGTTTCCAATGCCGGTTGGAAAAGACGTAGGGAGAGCTAGAAAGGGGAAACCGCTCTGTTAACACCATTCTGCATTTGTTTGGAGCATTCCTTTAAAACCTGAAGTATTCATTTTATATTATATTATATTTGCATTCATTGACTGAGTGTGTCCATGTGTGTGTTTGAGATGGACCAACCTTTGTCAGCATCCGACGGTTGCATTCAGGAATGAGAGGGAAGCGTCTCCTTGGCGACCGACGGCTCAGGGCGGGGTGGAATGGGGGGGCAAAACTGGGTCATCATCACCGCCACATCACCACAGATTAAGGGCCCGGATCTCGACGCACACATATACACCAAAAAACACACACACATAGAAACACACACACACACACACAAAGTCTCTCTGCAAAGGAATGAGAGGAACTTCCTAGGTGAGAGACGAGACAACGCAAGGTGCAGTGCTTCGATGTCGCTCTGTGCCAAAGGTTTCCCTTTTAGAGAAAGCCAGAAGCCCATTAAAGTGGCAAGGATTAGACTAAAGCGACAGCAGGAGGCTCGTAAAGCCGTCGCTGAGACACTCTGCTTGTTTCTGAGTGTGTGTGTGTGTGTGTGTCTGTGTACCGGCATCTTTGTATGTTTGCTCAAAACGACGATGTGTTTCCTGCATCACTGATAAAACACTTATATTTGACTAACGGAGGCAGATAAATCAATAGTTGGGCAAAGCTGCGTTAAGACAGACGCCTAAATTGTTGCATGCAGGAGAAAGTTTGACTCATTTCATGACTCCAGTAAATGTACAAAACAGACACTTGGCCACATTATGAAAGTATTTTCTGCATTACATATCAAGGCTACATTTCTTTCTAGCTTTCAGTTGCACGGCTGAAAGTACCCTTTGTGGACATGAATGGATATTTCTCATGCTGCAGTCACAGTGCGTGATGGATAAGAGGCTGCATCTGTGTAGGAGCTGCAACATTGGCATGAAGCTAAAGTTGAGCTAAGTTCATCTTGGACTTCCCCAAAAGAGCTTGGTTTGTAGATGTAGAAGGAAAATTGGCATGGCAGGCCTGTCAAGCTTTGGACTTTATGAAATGGTGTGCGTGTGGCTCTAATAAGAGAGATACTCAGTACAAAGAGTGTGAAAGGTGGTTTCATTGTTTTTGCCTTTACTATATCAAAAGCACAAATGCAGATTTTTTATTTAACAGTGTGTTTATCTGCTCTAACGTAAGCAGCAAATGTTAGCATGCCAGGCTAACAAGCTTACTACTGCTAGTGATGTCAAGTTGTTCCCGCTTACTGTAAAAAACATATTATGTGCCGTGCTCGATGGAAAGGTTGACGGGCATAGCAACAGTTACCAAGAGATGGTGCTTGGCTCCCCAAGTCCCACGACTCTGAAGGAGCGTCATCTCATTCTCGACGACCTAGAAGCCAGTGTTAGACAGAGACCGACACAAATAGCTCTCAGCGGACAGCAGTGATTTCCCAAGGCGTGGGACAACAGATACTGTAGGTCATGATGATGTCAACCGCTGGGATCAGAGCTCAAAGCCTGGTAGTCAGTGTCAGGGCTCGACAAGATTGCTGCATAATGGTCTTGAAGACAGTTAAAAAGGTCAATGCAATTTCTGTAGTGAGGCTGAGCATCACACAGGAGAGAAAGGAGACAATAATGAACGTCAGTGCTCGTTGATGCTGCACATCCCTCCCGTACTTTCACCTTTCGGGGAATTGATGCATCTTTTAAATTTATTTTTATTTGTGTACCAAATTTAATCACTATTCATCCAATAGTTGTTGAGCTATTTCAGTCTGTACCAAACCAACGGACCAAAAGCATGGTTAAAAATAATGCTGCTTAGCCTGATGGGGGCTACAACTTGCTCCTATTTACAGGGGACAGCTTACTAACTTATTTACACCCCACGTTAACCTTCCACCAGTTGATTCTCCCTCTTTGCTTTCAGGCAGCAGCACAGAAAGCTTTAAACACATTTGAAACAGCTCTAGCCTCCAGCTGAACTGGTCGTAGGAGTAGAAATCATTTTACTGACGCTACACTGATATGGTTTCTCTCAGCCAGTCCCTCTTCATGGCTATCTTAGAAATGTGGTGTTGGTTTCTGGCTCTTGGTGGTTTCAAGCTGTTACATAGAAGTTTTCTAGGAAGTGATAGCATCGCTAAAGGATCTGAATCAGTGCACGCCTACCCAGCGCAGTTGAACGTCTCCATGGCAACAGCAGAGCCAGTATCACTCCAAGATCAGACTGCTCTGATGTTGAGGATGTGACCATCACGAGTCTCAGCTTGTTGTGGGAGTTTCAGATCAATTTGAATTCAGATGTGACTGTCTTTACAGGGGTGTCTACAGACTGTCCTCCTTTCTTCTTTATCTTCTCTCCCATTAACTCCACATCTGATGCCATGAAGGCGCTGCGACGTCCTCGTTACTTCTGTACGACCCCATTTGGGCTCCACTTTCTCTTCTCTGTCTCACTGTAATGAGGGAAGACAGGCACTCGACAGGCACTCATGGCTTTCCCTTTAAAGGGCGCCAAGAGTTGTGGAGGCCGATAAGAAAGTTGCTCACTGAGCTCTTTCTGAAGCCCTGCTACTGGTTAAAACTTCTGATTGATGATGATTCAACAAAGTCAGAAGGTGCATGGGTCAACTCTGAACATAAGGCATGACATTGCTTACACAAAACAAACACACTGTTTAAGGTTCATACTGCAGGCTGTGTGCATGGATTTATCTCTGGTGGACTGTCTCCATCCCTCGTCTACTCTAAACCTCGCTTTATTGTTTCATTTTTCTCATATAGTCATATGGCTGAAGGGGGATTATATGTGAATCCTGACTCCCATCCCCAAACACACACAGAGTTTTTGGCAAGGCGTGTGTGCCCAGGCATTGCAATGTGGCTCGGTCGGTTTGTAACCCAGACTGAAATATCTCAACACCCGGCAAAAAGAGATAGAGAAGACAAGTCAAGGAGGAGATGAGGTGCATTAAATAAAGCAGACAGTCTTTTCATGTATATTTAAAAGTGCACAATGTTGAATGCAGGTGTGTCTTTTCTCCTGAACGCCACCCAAGACCCTTTGGTGCTTTGTGCTGTGGTAATGCTGCGCAGCATTTTTCCAGAGATCATTTGTTAGTCAAACAGTCTGGCGACCACTGTGATATGTTTTCACACGCAGATAATGTCAGTTTAGCTGTGATCTTGGGAAAACTGGGTTGAGAAATCCTGCTTGGAACTCCAACTTGAAGAGACGTTTTGTTGCATTTTTCCTAGTAGGAACAATGAGATTTTCGACTCTCTGACGTCTCTGGAACACAACGTTAGATGGAGGTTTGGGCCCGAGTCCAAGCACTGCACAAATTTGGTCTTGTTGCGAGTGTGTGCATGTGTGTGTGTGTGTGTGTGTGTGTGTGTGTGTGACAGGGTGATGGTGAAGAGTGCCAGAGAGCACTGTATCTCATCTTCTGGACAAGTCTTTAATCTGTGTGACCCAGCAAGGGATTATGGGGGTTCTGGGGTAAAAATGGGACTTGAAACTCACCCTTCAAGACTAATAACTGACAGTTTAGTGTTTATGTGTGTGTTTATGTGTGTGGGGTTCATTCTCATGCATATAGACACAATCACATTTATAGATAAATACAGTATAATCTGTACTAATGACTGAATGAAAGTCAACTTGAGTTTATTTGTCCTTATATTACATTTGTAGCCTCCTAAAAACAATGGTGCTATCTCAGCTTCTTAATGCCCTAAGTTCTTTATGCTTTGCTTTGCTTTTCTTTTACTGCATGACACAGGATTCATGAGTAATAATGTTGATTAGAGCTGGAACGCATAGTCAATTAATCAGTTAGCCGTTGATTCATTTAGGCCATTACTGAAGGAAAAATGCCAAATATTCTCTGGTTCCAGCTTCTCAATGATGATTTGCTGCTTTTCTTCATCTTATGTGATAATAAACTCATTCTCAGCGGTGATGTTTCATAGAGACAGGCTTAACGTGGGCATTCATTTGTGCAGTGGATCAGGTTTCCTCATGGCTCAATGTCAGAGAGCCATTCAGATGTCATAAAGTCAGTGTGATGGGTGACCCTCTTTGATTCACCAGCATATGGTGCAGAGTGGGTGTTAATTTCAGCCCTCGGGGGAAATGACACTATTCTAAACGTCATATATGTTATGTTAGCTGTTGTGGTGACGTTCTTTGGGTTGAAAACATCAGGGGCTGATGCCTGCCAGTGTGAGTGTGCATGTGTGTGTGGGGGGGGGATTTCCTGAACTGTTCTGTGGGCTGAGCTTTGTATGAAACAGCTGGTCACGTGGGCCCGAATTAAACCCTCATTTAAGAGGATTCAGGGCAGATAGCATCCCATTGTTTCATGTGTTTATTATTAGAAAATGGGGTGAATGATGGAACACAGCACCACCACCTTTTCTGGATAAACACAACACACCCAACTATTTTCTTTCTATTCGAGGGCTCACCTTGCTTCATTTTCCATTGGGTTGTGGGATATTGCACTCAGCCAATCAGCATCCTTGCAGGCAAACAAAGGGCCCCCTCTTAAATAAAGCCAGAGGCATGGCTGTTTAGCAGTTAAGAAGCTCTGATTGTTCAAATACGATCCAATCAAAGCTCAGATCAATTTAAGTGAAGCTGTGAAACCGTTTATAGGATCCTCCCCTGTGCGTGTGTGTGTTTGCCTTCTTTATTCCAGTGGGGATCATTAATAATAACAGCATTGGAAATGAGTGTTGGATCTTGCTGCAACATGCTCACTGGCTTGCTGTGACTTAAATACACATCCACCCGTCCACTTACATGCTGATTGGATGCTTAAAAATATCTAAACGTGTTAAATTAACTATGACGGCTTTTTTCATTTCTTACAGGCCATTTTGATGTGAGGGGGGAATCTAAAAATCACAGTCGGTGCTCTCCCCACCTCTCAACCAGATTCTCACTTTTATCTTATCTTACACTCTCTTATAGCAGTTAGTCCTTCTTCTCTCCTTCCTTCCCTCCCCGACTCTTGTTTCTCTCTCAACTCACCAGATGGAGAGGGGGCGGTGAGTGTGTGGTTGTGTGTGTGTGGTTGTGTGTGTGTGTGTGTGTGTGTGTGTGTGTGTGTGTATTCGTGCGTGCATGGTTTACCCATGAGGTTGCATATTTAAATTTCTTGCACATTTTGTCCTTATATCCTCCTCTGCTTCACTGAGTGGGGAAACCACCCATTCAACAAAATTAGGAAATAAATTGTACAGGGGGGAGTACAGGCCCTATAAAGACAGTCATGTGTCATCAAGAGAGACATTTATTTTTATTCCGTTTGGGGGCCGCTAATCTGCAAAAAAAAAAATCCAATCTGGCTGCGCCTTTGCATCTTGAAACTGGATTGCATAGAGGAAGAGAGGGAGGGGGGGAGAGGGAGGGTGTGTACGAGGCGAGAGAGAGGAGAGAGAGAGAGAGCGAGAGAGAGAGAGAGAGAGAGAGAGAGAGAGAGCATCAAGTCACCAGGATAGGCTCCACCGTCCACACACAGTAAGGTACAAGTGCTACAAGGAGACTATATTCCGCTAAAATAATGGATGGGACAAAGCCGGCCATGGAGTCCAACGCGGAGGAGACTCAAGAGGAGGGACAGGAGAGCAAAGGTACGCTCCACCAGCCGCTGACATTAGCGCGTTTTGGTGTGTTTTCCCTTGGAGACATTTGCGTCTGCGCCAGCCCGAGCGGTTTAACCTACTTGCAATGGCTCCTCGCTGGTGCGCGACACAATAGCGGCGCCGTTCTCGCGTGGCCTCTCACCTATTCGAGGGCGATTTGTTAAATTTTTTTTTTTAAAAACCCCAAACAAAAACACAAAAAAAGGAAAAAAAACCAATAACGGTCTCTCTGCTGCAGATGGCGGAGATTATTCCCAACGCGTTTTGTGTGTCTTTTTTTTTTTCTCCTTATATTTTGCGCCTGCAAAGGGACTTGGAGGCGGGTGGAGGGGGGTGAGAGGGGTGGATGGGCTGTGGATGGTGCACGGTCTGATTTTCATGGTGCCTGCATTAATGCCAATTTGCGTTTGCCGTGTCGCACCATCACGAGCTTAATTCTAAGCCTAACGAGTCACTGATGGAGAGGAGGCGGCGCGGCTGCATTGTCTCCCGTCAGGTGCGTGTGGAGCAGCCGCTTATATTACTAACGCAGATCCCCCCCCCCCCCCCACACACACACACACAGAGGCTCCACGTCTGATCAGTCGACGGCGCTGCGATGTGTACAGCCTGCGTGCTGTATGAGCAGCGGTCCGGGTCCACTGATCGGGCAGGACGAGGCTGCACATGAACGGACTGATGCTTGTGTCCATCGGCCACGACCCCAACGCTCATGTCAATGGGGCAACACATTCACTGCTGGCTTTATGACAGGTGCAACTAAATCTCAGCATCACTTTGAGGGCATAAAAAGCCCGTACGTGCACAGCAAGGAGCTGCTTCAAATTCGTCGATTTTATCCAACCAAACTGTTGCTGTGCCTTCACCGAAGCTGTGTGTGGGAATAGTGTAGGCGCGCCTTTGTGCACTGGAGGACCCCACGCCCATGCAGAGTGGAGGTGACAGATTTGTTTTCATTGTGGCTTGGTAGTAAAATCACACCCTTCAGTTTGGGGGGGAGCAGTGAAGAAGCACCGTGGCCAGATTAGCCACAGGTTTGCCCGAGGTGGTGATGTAGGATAGGATGCAAAGAATTCAGGATGGAAAAATGGGTGAAATCAGTGCAGGGTCGGCAGCAGTGTTGCGGCTGAACTGGCATGATGCCTCTTTGCCCTGTGGGTTGTTAGAGAGCAGGATAGTTGATACCAAGTCAGAGGGCTTGGGCCTCGAAGGGCTTTACAGACACTCACCTCATAAAGAATATGGCTGTTTTGGCAGGACATTTTTTTTGTTTATAGCTTCAGCATTACAAAATTACTATGCGTGATTCAATCTCAGCGCCAACACACTGTCTCTTAACCATCTCCAACACTATTTGTAGTCCCTGCAGCACTTCTTGGACCCTGCCACATGTAATATTGCTGGGTCACGGTCTGCCTATGACGTACGGTGCAGAAGAGTGGGGTGTCCCTCAAGAGTGAGGTTTTAAAAAGACATTACATCATCCTATCCCGGGGCATGCTGTGATGTGTAAGCCAGTGTCCAATGAGAGCCTTTACCATGCAACTTCAGTTGACAGAGTGGGCGAGTGAAGACCCCGAGGATAGTCGAGCCGGAGGACAGCCATATTTATTGTTAGCAATTAACCCTCTGAATTCCTTAATCACCGTTTTATGTTGAAGCAGTGAAATTGGGATTATGCGTTCACCCCGTTCCACCAGGTGTGATGTTGTGCAACCGAATCCACCCACACCAGCGCACCAAAATAGAGCGGGCTGGAGGATAGCCTACTTGTCGGTGTAATTATTTGTGTATGCCTTTGACATCTGGAACGTGACCATCAGCTTATAGCATCCGCTAAGAAGCTGAAGATTTACAGTGGGGGGCAAGAAGGCGACTCATGTAAGGAGCTTGTGTTGGTGTTTGCCAGCTGACTCTTCTGCTTTGGTACAACGCCTTTCTGTCTCAGAAAGCAGATGGAGGTCCTTTTGGAATAAATACTTACATTTTATGAAATCCTAACTCCCAGAAGCTGGATGTGACAAGCAAACGCTTTGTGTAAGATGATCCAACAGAGAATTATCTTGCATTTCCTGCAAAAGCTGAACTTTATATCTGACCAGACCTGGGGCCGTTTTAAAAAGACACAAATCTTTTGTTCGGAGTCGCCACTTTCAATGTGGCTACTTCAAACCAGTTATTTGAGCTACTGATTCTAATCTATAAGAATTGTCTTTTCAGAGCCAGAATGATTAATGGTCCGTCTTCGAATCAGCATACGTGTAGGCCAGTAAGAAACAAGAAACTGGAAAAATGGCTAAAATATGTGAGATATATGATAACATTTATTCAGAAACACTGTCTTCATTGCACAATTTGTCCACCAAAGACTGCAAAATATCTTGCTCAGCATATATTTTCGGTCACAATTCTTATTCTCAAATAACCAAATTGAATGTTCAAAATTAAGCTAGAACCAAGAGACGCTTAGCTTAGCTTAGCACAAAGACTGGAATCAGCTAGATATTAGGTTATATCTCATTTGTTTAAGCCACAATTATTAGCTTAATCATACATTTTTAAATATCACACAGAAATGGGACCTGAGCCCTTTTGAGCTACACAAGATTTTAGAGTGATTATAGATTATTTGTGTTCCCATCATGCATTAACATCAGGTACTGCGTTCACAGTTCTGCTGTAAAGAGCATGTTAATGAGCTGTGACTGCCTTAGCTACCTTAATTATGGCAAACAGCCCACGTTCTTGATTGCACCACTATTGTGTCTCTTTGCTGCATCTCTGCATGGCATTGGGCTAAGAGTCTGTGGGTATGGATTGATTTTTTTGTTTCATTGCATCCTATAATCTCTAATCTGTATGTCTGCAGAGGTACACTGTGCTCAGGACTCGGATAACAAGACATCAGCTACGCTCCCTGAGGTACAATTTAATCTGATTCCATTAGTATGAGATAGTTTAATTGGACAAAGCGAGCACCATCCCATGTGACATTTTTATTTTTTACCTTTAATGTGGCTCCCTAAAGCGACTTTGAGGGTTTCAAGTGGTCCTGAATGCGCCTGTCTGTCCTCCCCTTTGTTGTAAATGATTGCCCTGTTCACACACACTTTCTTTCCTTCCCTGTGTGTGTGTGTGTGTGTGTGTGTGTGTGTGTGTGTGTGTGCGCATGTGCCCGCTCTTACATAACGGTGGCTCGCCGCCTTTGGTTATGATGTTCAGATGAGAACCGTAAGAGATTACATCATCATCTGGAGGGGTGCAGGTTTTGTTGAATTTTCTGCATGGAAGTACAGAGCTTGCTGCAGCCTCTGAAGCACAAAGAGAGTTCCTCTTAATCTGTCTGTTTTATTCCCCCTCAGTAAAAGCTGTGATGCTTGACCTGAGCAGAGTATGATTTTAACATTCTGTGCTAGAGAGTTGATGCAGCCAATGTTTGAAGGAGGTGGAGCCGGAAATCATGCAAAAGCGATCCATGGTTTAAAGGAATTTTTTTAGAAATATGCTTATTTGCTTTCTTTCCAGGAATAAGATAAGAAAATCGGAACCAGTTGCCAGGCAACCAGCAGAAACTCCAGGAAGTTGCTGGTCACAGCCATAGCAAATCGTTGTTACAGTTCAGTTTTTGTAATCAGACAAGATATGAACTGTTAATAAGTGAGCTTTACAGGTGCTGGTAGGTGGAGTTTGTTACCTTTGCACAGACCCAGGCTAGCTGTTTCCCCCCATTTCCAGTCTTTATGTTGAGCTAAGCAGTCGCTGGTTGTAGCCTCATATTTAACATGCAGACATGAGAGCGGCGTCTTCTCGTCTAACTCCCAGCAAGGAGGCAAGTAGGCGTGTTTCCCAAAATGTCAAAGAAATTCCTTTAACTGAATTTCATGATCAAACTGAATGTAACTCAACTCATCACCTGCTACCTCCCATTTGTATACCAGTATATGACTCTAAAATGGCATAAAGCCATTGGATCGCGTTGCTTTACATCATGTTTACAGTGATTGGCTGAGGCCGAGAGGATCTAGGTCACTGCTAAAAGGAAATGTCTGGTTTCCATTGGTCGCTTTCTTGTGGTTGGTTTTTGCACCATAAAAGAAAATGATATGAATCTGTGGTTGGGTCATTTCTCATTGGTCGTTTTTGGTCTTTGTGTCTCATTTGACACTGTGCTGTGCAGATGTTTCTAAGATTTCCCATAATCTGCGACGAGGGGTTGCAAGCAGGCATTGCTTTGCTATGAGGGTTCACAAGCCGGAAAGGTGTGCAACCCCTGAATAAGTCAATTGACGGAACATGAATTGGCAACTATCAAGTAATTTTTGTAAGTGGAAAATGTCAGGTTTCAGTTCCTCATATTTAAATATGCGCTGTTTTTAGTCTTCCGTGACAGTAAATTGAATATCTTTGGCTTTTAAACTGTCGTCGGACAAAATAAGCAAACAGAAGCTACAAGAAGAGGAAATAAATCAGTGTGGCTTTCTGATGTCATTTGATAAAGAAATAAAAGGCTTCAGCAGCACAGTCCAGCAGAGCCCAGGTCAAGGCCTTGAATCTAAAGGCCAACCCCTGTTTGATGATCAGGCGACAGGAGAGGAGCTGGACTGTTTCCCCCTGCTGCTGCTGACATTTGGTTTGTGTTGCTGATAAATATTGGACAGGTTCCCTTCCATGCTCTCTTGACTTTACAGTAGATCAAGCAGAACTTGTATTATGTCACGTAAAACATTTGAATCCTTTCTGGATCATTGTTGGTGGTGACGTCTGCTCCTTTTTTGAATGAACTTGTTGCCCGTGTTCAGCGCTGTTATGGCTCGTAAAACACTTTGCAGGCCAAAGAAAATCACTGCAGCCACACACACAAATCCTAAGATCACACTCTTCAAGGAGCCAGAGTCACTCAGTTTTCAGCTCTTGTTGGGGAGATAAAAGATAAATGAACACTTTGGTTTGGTTGATGCTAATGAGCGCAGGAGGTGTTTCGACTCACAGTAAAAGTAGATATTTAGAGAAGATATTTTGAGCCGTGCTAACAAGCATCACTTTGCTTTATATTTGACAAGTTGATGTCTTAAAGTCTTAAAATATCCACCTAACTAAAGTGTCAAATCAGACACGAAATTGTTGATGCCAAGACAGCTTGCATGTCAGTAAAGGACCAATACATTTTGCCACCGACTGTAATAGTAGCTGATTTGGACAAACTACCATTGTTCTGCTGCTTTTCTCTCACACACACCCACATACACTCTAATGTGTAGACTTGCTGTTATTGGCATCCGTCTCCTACTTGACTTTGTTACACATTAAAACCTCTCACGCATGCTCAAACTCTCTCCAGTTTCGTCTCTTAATGGCAGTTTTGTCAATGACAATATCAAGAAAAGAAAAGACAAGCGATTGATGCTCCCAAGTACAACTGCATGCACAACGTTTCCACCAAGAAGCTCCACCTGTAAACTCCACCCGATTAAGCCCAGGTGTGAATCCCAGGTGGGGATTGAATTCATTTTGCACAAAACAAACTGGGGGCTGCTAATTTCAAATGTCAACACTCAGTTTGTGCCACGAAGTCCTGACACCTTTGAGGTGTGCCCTGTGCTTCCTGTGTTTCCTGTGGTTGTGACTCACAGGCTTCAACAGGACGTGCTCTTTTTCTGGCTGTTACGGTCACATCTCTGGGCCCAGACAAACAGAAAAATCAGAGGGAACGTATCTGGAAGTAAAGTCCGGCTCTAATAGGATGACACTTACGGTCATGATTCTGTCCTCACGTGCACTGAAAACTCGCAGATCTCTCTGTTCCTCTTTTAAATCTATTTGTTGCAAATGCACTGCACCGCAATCTGCCTTTTTGTTTTCCTCTTTTCTTTTCTAGCCACATTCTCTCTTCTCCTCTGTGTCTCGTTCTGATTCTCCTTCTAATATCTCTCTCCCTCCCACACACACACACACACACACACACTCATGCGCGCACACCCTTCGCCTATTCTCCTCTCGCCCCGGAGGTGTGTGAGGTTGTGGGAGCATGTGAAAGCCATCACACAGGGAGAGGCTCATGTGTTCCTCATCTGAAGCTATTTTCCCCAAAGCATGCTGTCAGCCTCCATCTGGAAATGTGTGTGTGTGTGTGTCAGGGTCAGTATGTGTGCTTGTGTTTGTTTACGTGTCAGTGACCAGGAGTGGTTCAGGGGAATGTCTGTGTCTGTGCTTCGCTTTATTTTTGCACACGTGTGGGCGAGACTGTTGTGTTCATACTCAGGCCCTCTCAGTCCCCACACCGTGGTTGCATTTATATTTAAATGTGCTTTCTCTGCTTGCATGTTGACACAACAAGCAGTGTTTAGTGCGGATGTGTCATGTTGCCATGTTCCTTCACTGAAGGTTTCTTAATGTGAAAGTTCAACCAACTAGTTTGTTAATCATTTAGTCTTCAATCTAACTAAGTAAGCAATTCGTTGTTTGAGTGAGTCTATGTCCCTGTGGCCACAAGTCACAATTACAGAAAAATTATAAATGCTAGAATATTGTGTAACAATAGCACAATTAGAGAAGAGTCATAAAGTTAGTTAACTGGCTCAGTACAGTAATATCTAACATTATCTAATGTTTGCTAACACTAGCCACCAATTTGTAAAGTTTGCTTTTGCTTTTTTTGGCTTTGGGAAATCGTTCCTGACATTTTTCACTATTCGCATCTAATGTTTTACAGAATAAATGATGAATTGATTCATTGAGGGGAAAAACATGAATCGATAATGAAAATTATTGTGCGGCCCTAGAAAGAAGCAGCAGATTACAAGAATTTGAAAACAAATGCGCAGGCTACCACAAAATGTGAACGCGTCACCCTCCAACCCTGCATCTATGTTTGAACCCCAGTCTGCAGTGGGTATATGAATAGCAAAGTGGCAGGTTGGCGCAGCATGCCTTGTTCCTGATTGATGCCAACATCCTCTGGCCCTCCTCCATCTCCCACTGATGCCCAATCTGCTCCTCTCATCCATATCCCATAAAAGGCTCGATGCCGATTAGTACTCGACATCATTAGCCATGGCTGGCATCGATAAATGACTGGGCCTGTATGATGAGTGGGTCATTTTGTGTCTCCGTTTCAGGCCAAGGTCCGTTTCAGCTTCAGTCCTGCTTTAAAACCGTTACTTAGATCATTTATGATGGCATAAACTTTGTTGTCTGGATTCTGGTGTCTGGTATACAGCTCGAGAAAAGTGGTGAATTATATACATTCAGCACCGAACTCTCTAAGGAATTGGTTCTGTCATATTCAATATCTCCATAATAACATTTCAACTGTGTGAAGTCAGCCTTCACAGAAAGTGTATCTGTGTTACAGTAAATGAGACTCTCTGCAGCAACATGCTCAGATGGGCCCTTGTGCCACCCACACACACTCTCTCACACTCTCTCACGCACACACAGTGTTCGCGGAGCCCCTGAGGCTGCTGGAAAGTGGATCTCCATAATCACATAAGGGGGAGGAGGGTAGGGTGGAGTGTAGTGGAGGCGAAGGGGCCAGGGGAGGGCCAGTGGCTTCTTTGACATCTCAGGGAAAGTGACATTAGCCAAGTTGGTTGCATAACCGCTGAGCCATTAAGTTCAATGGCACGGCACCTCTGGCCACAGGGGCCATTTTACATTTTGGTGGAACAAGGCTCAAAATAATAGTGCTCCCTTTGCTCCGCTGAGCCGGCAGACGGCAGCTCAGGACAGGTGATCCTGCTTCTGAATAGGAGAAGAGAGTTTTCACATTGTGTAGGCGATCAGTGGACTATTTAGCTTCTATGTTTAGGTCTAGTCACTGAAATCTACAGCCAGGCACTTTTAAATAAACCCTTTTAATGTTCTGGTGTTAATTGTACTTGTGTCATTATACTAAATAGCCCCACAGGACACAAATGCGGCTTTCTTGCCTCATATTGTGTGATACTACACTCCAAATTATGAGATTGCCTGAAGGTAAATCAGGATTCCTCTCTTAATAACTTGAGCATTGTTTTACACATTTCATGTATTACTGAACATCTCACGGTTTTCACTTTCCACTTTGGTCACCTTGCACGTTTTGAGCCTCCGTTTGTCCACATGATTCTGTTCTTGCCTCAAGCCGCCGCATAAAAACAGTCAAAGAAATCCTAAAACAACTACTAAACACCAAGGTAAGAAACAATTCAATCCCATTTTATTTATATAGCGCAAACAAACGTCTATTTACCAGTCTAAGTGGTGTGAGCAGCTGGATTACACAGTTATAAGACACTTTTACAGTATGTATCAGGGCCTGATCCGATACATCTCTGCTCTGTCAGAACCCTCCTGGTCTGCGTTGCAGATCTATGGTGTCTCTTGTTGATCCCGGTGGTCAGTAGTTGTAGTATGTTACACTGTACTCTTCCTCCCAGGCATCACGTGTGTGTGAAGGCACTCCAGCTGCAGCTCCGCTCACTCACCAAGAGACAACAAACAAGCAAAAGCATCATAACCCACCCAGAGAGCAGATGAATATTTGATGTTTAAGAGCATGTGGGAGCATAACATAACCGCTACATGTGAAGTTACCTTTCCTCCAGTGTGCTTGAGTGTGATGCTTCACTGGTTAGTTCCTGTGTTTTCAAATAATGGCTTGCTTGTACACAGTGTTTTTGTCATGCACAGGTTGGACGTGGGTCAGATCAGATAAAAACAAGCTGATTGCAATTTGCACCAGATGAACAGTGTGTGTGTGATTCTCTGCATCTGTGCCCCATCTGTGTATGCCTGTCTGTATTTTGTATTATTTTATTGTACATTCACCATGGGGGTGTGTGTGTTCGGTGTATGTCTTGGGAGTTGAGTCCCTCACACAGCTGTCAGCGTTTAGCAGAGATTGGCCACAGAAAGGGAGACATGCAGGTGGCCAGCATGCAGCAGACCAGCAGGATAGAAGTACTGATCGCGCAGCATAGCGCAGAGAACGGGATTTTATAGTTGCACAGTCCGTCATGCTCAATTACGCCAAGCCAGATGCTGCATAACCAGCCAAGGGTTTCTCACAAACAGAAGTATAGGGTCAGTTTTGTACCGTGGGAATATAAGCTCTCTGGTTGGGAATGGCCGCTGGCGTCACCCTCTTACCTGGCGCAGAGCATATTGTTTCCTCTTGATCAACATGGTAAATGAGCCGATTACTGTCAACATTTGCTTTGATAATGTGTTGATCATCAGATGAATGTGTGTCCACTTATTAAAGAGCTCAAGCTGATTTTAACAGCAAATTAAACAAAGTATTTGCTTTGCGTGAATACCTCCTGAACATGATGTACAGGCTGCAAAAGGTGACTCTTCACACGCTGCAGCTGTGCTTATGCCAACAATCTGCTAGCTTTGAGAGGATAAACACCAGCCGTCCAGAATCAAACCCTCCAGGGTGGCCAAACATATTTGGAAGACAAAATGAAGCCAGTAAAACTATTACCATTGATAGATTCTTATCAATACAGTTCTCTATACACGCATTTCGCTCGTGCTTTATGCACATAACCACAACCAAAGCTGTTTGAAGTCAACTTTCTTCCGTGTTACGTGTGTAACTACAGTGATTGTGTATGACCTACACCCAGTCCTGTTCCTGAATGCACCACGTGTAGACGCTGACGGAGGAGTAAAGCTGCTGGTCTGCTAATGTGCTGCTTTCACGACACCTCCTGTGTAGACAAGGTGTTAGTCGGACTAAACAAGCTATTTGAAGATGTCACTTTGGGCATTTTCCACAATTAATAATTAACCAATTAACTGAGCAAGGAACTGTCTGATTAATTGGTCATGAAATCTGTTAGCTGCTTTGACAACTTGCAAAAATAGATTATTACCAACTATCACTATTGCTTTAGACAATTCAACTAAACTGTTGGATTGTTTAAAATTTGTCTGATCATTTAACTGCCTCCCTGTTGGAGATTGTTGTGGCAATTTCATTCTGTTTCCAGATTTAAGCAATTACTTTGGTGTCACAACTGATAGAAGCAATGAGAGAAACTACAAAAACAAGACCCCGGTTTAAGGAAAAGCAGCTTTGTTTTTGCTTTGTGACAATGCGGTTTTGATGTCCTCTCATGGTGTTTGAAACACTTTCATTAAAGCTCAGAGGAGCAGTTCATCCTTCAATTCAAGTGGAAAGACGGAAATCTCCCAAGCTGAAGTTATGAGGTTACGAGTTTGTGTGCGCGTTGTTGTGGCTGAAGTCTGCTGCCGTCAAACAGATGGGACTCCTTTATCATCTCAACCAGAGGAGACGCAGCCATCCATCCCCGTCCCATCTCCTTCTGCTTTCCTTTCCCAAACCCTTCCTCTCTTTCTCTCTCATCGAGGTCTGCCTCAACTCTTGTGGGAATCTACCCATAATGCACTTGAGGAAATTGCCCCATAATGAATACAGTACTTCTAATTGGAATACAGCCGCAGGCAGGGACCAGACCGGCTGCTGAAATATTCACAAAGCTTTATTAACGCAGCTATTCCTGGCAGATGCACTGTGCTTACGAACAGTTGGCGATAATCATACTGTGCCACTGGGTTGTGCAGCTCATGGCAAATTATTATTAACTATCAGGACTGTCGATGTAATCTTCTCCTTCTCCTCTACTCTGTTTCTATTCAAATCTGCTTTATAGGCATGGCAGCAAAATCAATGTCGTCAGAGAAGCACAGCACATAAATGTGTCCTGTTTATATTTACCTTTATTTTGCAATGCAGGCTGTACTTAGATTATTAGTATTGCTTTTTAAATGCAAAGCGCTACAAATTCAGACGTAGTGACAATGTGACACTGACGTTTGTAAGGCGACATGTATTTGGAGGGATTATTCCACGGCGAACACCCTTCATTTCATGCCGTGGGTGTCAGGTGATTGACAGGAAGCGAAGCGTAATCACAAAGGATGTCAGCGATGGGTGAGAAGTTCTGTCTCCAACCGTGTCGACTCTGTGCCGCGCCTCGTTCATCCAATCAAAGAGCCTGAGACGCTGTCTTGTCCAGTAAGAAGACCTGGAATTTGAATGTGATTTGTATTGATGGTGTGGATGAAGGTTTTTAGATGACACACTGCTTCTTTTTACCAGTCAGAATTATGAATAAACATGAGGGGACCCTGGACAAAGACTGTATTTTTCTTTATACGTTGTGCAGCTGCACAGCTTCTGACAAATCATTAACTGCGTGCAGTTGTGTAATGTTGCATAAAGTCACAGCAACTGCATAATCACTTTGGAAATGTATCAAGTAGAGTAGAAAGATTAAAACCTAAAAAGCAAGAGAATTATCACCAGACTGCAGTTCCCCTCAGCTTTACTGAGCATTTCAGCACCTTTCAGCTCATTGTTTTGGCTTTACAGCCTGTATCATTACTGTTTTGACTCACTCTCACCGTCCTCATTAGCCTCTTCTTGCAGCACAAGTTGGTGGGTACCAAAAACAGAGCTAAAGGGAGAGGTCAAACTGGACATTCATTCCTCAGGTGGACAGACTCACGACTCCAAATAAATGCATATCTGCTTGGATGTGTAAGTGTTTGCTGGCACGTTCACCATATCAACGTTATAAGGTGATAACATGCCAGTGTTGGAGCTTGTTCCCCTCAATTAATGCAAGCTTAACGATGTCTCAGTGAACACTATGGCAAGCTATATCTACCGCAGCAAAAAAGATGGAATCCTCCACATTCTTCACTTTTTCAACGTTACGGAGCAAATATAGATACACTGACAATAGCGGGAGGTGCTGGGAGTCTGGGAGGTAGCAAATCTTTACTTTCCTACCAGTTAAACAAATGACAACACAGAAATCCAGCTGGGCGATGTTGCTGTTGCGTATCAATGGCCTGCATCGCTTCCTGAATTCATTAATTAATTAGGTCCATGCAGAGTCGAATCAATTAGGCAATCTTCTTCTCTCTCCCCTATCTATGTCTCTTTACATCAAGCAACACAATATCTGTTTGACCCACTTCCCAAAACCTTCCCAGTGGTACATGGATAGAGAAACTTTGCTTCTCCCTCCTTCCATATTTCCTGTCATCACTTCATTTGCCTTCGCATCCTGTAGTGTTTTTCTTATTTTTGGTTCAGATTCCAGACCTTTGTCACCATTTGGCACCGATCGTTAAGTTTTGATTGCAGTTACATCACTCTACATCGGTGTGTGTGAAGTGACAGCGAAGGACTACGGTATACCGCTGAACTGGATCCTGGGTAACACGTTGTTATGGCAACTGCTATTTGCCGGCCCTGGGGCCAAGAACTACATTTCGCTTACACTTTCTGTCTCTCCACCTTCTTCTCTCTCCTTCCTCTTCCCTTTGTTCCTCTGCTCGCTTTCTATCGATCTCTTGCTCACTCTTCCTCTCCACTCACCTCTGCTTTCCTTTTTCTCCCTCATGCTCCTCGCTTATACCACCTCTCCTTTTCTGATTTTCCTCATCTCCTCCTCTCATCACTTCCGTGGAAAAACAGAAAGATCCTGCATCCAGTACCATTATTTCACTTAACTTCTCATCACAATCATCTGCAAATTGAAATCCTAATTTATTTTCTAGTTTTGCCCTGCAGGCCGCAAAAGTGCTTTTGGAAGGAGAACAAGCTTTAAATGCAGCTCTCATCTGTCAAATTATTATTATTATCTGTCACTTGACAAAACGTATTTTAATCTATATTTAACTATTCTCTCATATCGGTGAGCTGGTGTTGAGGCACCTTCGCAGACAGCCTGTAAAACATTCCCACAACCTGATGCATCATCCTTGGTCTGAGATTGTTGAGATGATATATGATACAGCATCGTAACATATTGTGTCAACGATTAACTCCAGCTGGCTGGAGTAAGTACAGCGTGGTCATGCACTCATATTTCAAAGAGAGAGCAGAGAAGAAGGCAAGAGGTAGCAAGATGCAGCGAGGTATAAAACAAGAGCGATGGGCCAGCCTCAATGTGTCACCTAAATTCTACTCTAATGAATAGTCCATTGATTTCCATTAGGGCTGGCTGGGGCTGACCACTCTGGCCTGTCTGTTTCCCATTAGCACACTTTAAAACTGAGGCTGACAAACAGTCGTGGCCACAGGCGAACCAGACGAAGGGGCCCGTTCAGTGTTAAAAAGAAACCTGTGACTTCATCCATGAAGCTGCATGAGGCCAGGGAGAAGAGTTAACAGCAGAAATAACATGAGCTTTAAGTAGATCTTGGAATTTATCTTAAATTCAAGTTTTTCTTTCAAACAAATGAGCAAAGTTTGCTGCTTTCTCCACCTTGAAGAGTTATAGTTCAAATCCATGAATGTCAAGGTAACGTCACCTGGAAATTCTTGATTTGCATTTGAAAACAGCAGGATTACCACGTGTCTCTGGCAGGTTTTAATCTCTTCTCTAAATAAAAAGGCAGGAAGACCAACAGGATGGAGAGCAGCTTTTAAACATCCTCCCGGTCGTCATTGTATCGACAAGTGAGACAAGTGAGTCCATTGCAGCCCCCCCTTGAGGCCTGGCCTGTTTCTCAGCTGAGGATTCCAGCCTTATCAACTCCACCTTTCCATCAGCCTGCTTTCTTCATTAACATTAATAGGATTTGGATCTATTATTCAATGAGCTTCCACTAGGTTACGCAACACAGAGTCTTCAGCAGCGGCAGCACACTTTGGAGGGGAGCAGTGTTATCATAGATTTATGGCCTGGGCTTTTATTCATTCAGACATGGATGGAGAGGAGGGTTTTCAATATGACCCACATCAACAAAGGGGGGCACTACAAGTGAACAGAACAAACCCATTCTTATCAGAGAAAAACATTCTGTATTAAGGCAGATAAATATTTTATCAGTACCACATGGCAACTTGCAGATTAGCTTTAATGTTAAAAGCATATTAATTATGGAGTTTATGTGAATGTCGTATGTAAAAATAATGTTTTTTAATAATCATGATGATAAATCATAACATCTGGTGACTGGGTCAATAAAGGTCATTTCAAACTTTTACAGTAGGCAGTAAAGTTGCTAAAATCTTAAAAAGGAAATTAAGTTTCTGTGTAGAGGTCTGTTGAATCTTTTAGCCTGTTTAGTACTTTTTATGAAATTGTACAAAACTGTCCATTTCAGACAAACAACTTTTCTTTTCTTGCACATGCTCCTAACCAAGAGTCTACAGACAAGCTAACAGCTAAATCAATCACCAAAGTCAGTAGGAGCCATCGCCTGGAAACCGTGGATGTCTCTACCAATGTTCATGGCAATCCACTTAATAGTTGTTGAGAAATTTCATTCTGGACCAAAGTGGTGAGCCAGCCGACTTCTGCTTCCCCTCAGTGGGGCTGAAATCAATCTGCTCTTTTAAACTCATCAATAACAACTGTCCACACGCTTGTAACATTACCTGGCATGAACGGTCGATTAAAAAAAGACTGGGGGGTACAGGGGGTTTAGTGCAGGATGGAAAGATATGTAATAAGGTCAATCGTGTATTTAAGGCTTTACAAATAGAGATGTTTAGATTCAGCAAACTTCTGAACATGAAATATTGATGCTTCAGAGTTGCCAAGTGGAGCAGGTTGTCTTGGAAACAGCAAAGTGGCACACACAAGACAGTTCATCTTGTCGTTTTCCTGCTTTGCTGGTGGAGCTATTTTTAACGGGTGTTATATAATATGCGACTCTTGTGCTCAATACAATGTTTCCGTCCTTTTCATTCCTCTTAATGCTCTTGACTGTGACGGGAGCAGAATGCAAAGAGTTTCTGTACCTGTATCCCACACGCTGCCATGGTTAATGCAAAACAAATGTACTAATTTAGCATCATCATCATCATCATTGTAGAAACTGCTTGAGCACGAGGGATAATTATCCCCCATTCATTCTAGAGTTGTGAAAGATGGGAGAAAGATGAAAACATATGCAAGGTGTTCAGGCAAATTTGTCACGTCACACTTGTCATTTGCACTGAAACCAAGAATGCATGAAGCAAAACGACAGCATCATTCTCACTTTCATCTGCCCAGAGTAGCACCATCTGACTGCAAAGACATCTTCAGTACTTTAGAAGTACGTCTCAATGCCCTAGAAAATGACATTTATTTTGAAACAATTTATTCTTTAAACACAAAAGGGAGACAGAGAGTCAGGGCTTTTTGGGAGCACTGTAGGATGTGAACATGTAGTGCAGCTTCCATGTAATATTCAGCACTCCCAGCTGAGCTCAAAGTGAATGTGCACAATCTGTGAACGATGCTATGATTAGCCACTCGACATGCCTGACAGGGAGAAGTGCTGTTCTTCTCTTGTAGACTCAGAGAGACTAGCGTGACGCTCTCTCGCAGCACACGCATGCATGGTTCAGCCCCAACGCTATGAACATCCACGCAGGTTTCTGGACTAGTAATGGAGGAATAGTTAAACAGCAGTGGACAAAAGGCTGTCGACTGTTGCAGTGAGTGTCATCACCAGAGCTGAGAGATATGAGGTGTGAGTCTGCTCGGTTCACTCCTGCTCTGTTTAAAGCACACATTTGGCCTTTTGCCATTCTTGAGTCCTCCTCAAAGCATTTTTATTTATGTTTTTGCTGTAGTGGAAGCTTTTAACAGGAACTGTGACTTGACCCTGCCCTCTCCGTCTCCCCCTGCAGGATGCTTCGAGTGCTGCATCAAGTGTCTGGGCGGGGTGCCCTACGCCTCCCTGGTGGCCACCATCCTCTGCTTCTCAGGCGTGGCCCTGTTCTGCGGCTGCGGCCACGTGGCACTGACCGGCACCCAGACCATGCTGGAGAACCACTTCTCAACGGACGCCAGCAACCACGCCACCCTGGCCATAGTGTAAGCTCCAAGTGTGGTCCATTTGGCTGACAACACCTGGCATTACAAAATCGACATGTCATAACAGAATAAGGTGTTGTGCTAACATGCATCAGAGTAAATTTTCATACAGACTAAAGGAGCATTTTATTGTGATAAACGCTTAAACGTGAATCATTGATAAGCTCTTGGCACCATAGTGCAAGGATTCCAATCATCCTTTCTTTCCTATATGTGTGTGTGTTCAGGATCCAGATCTTTCAGTACATCATCTACGGCATCGCCTCCTTCTTCTTCGTCTACGCCATCATCCTGCTGGCCGAGGGCTTTTACACCACCAGCGCCATCAAGAAGGAGCTGCAGAGCGACTTCAAGACCACCGCCTGCGGACGCTGCATCACTGCCTTCGTATGTCTCAGCTGCTGCAAACCATCACACCCACTGACCCAGTCACACTCCAAATGAAAGCCTCTAAATGAGATTGAATGACTTTGATGTGTATTTTATAGTGTTGTTGCTTAAAATAGTGTTTAAAGGCTTACAAAAAGTGAACACAACCCATTCATGCATAATGTTGTAGAAGCCAGGAAAAGGGGATATCATGAAAGTGTTGCGGAGGCACAATCGCACACCTCTACCTCACATTTATGGACACATCAGAAAGACCTGCAAACACTTTTGTGCGCACACACACACACACACACACACACACTTGAGCCCTTGAGGGTAACTCTGGCACAGTTTGTCCTTTCTAGCCTGATTAGTCTAATTGCTGCAGACGTCCAGTAACATTATCTCTGAAAGTGTTTGTGTGTGTGGCGGGTGAAGGTCTTTAAGGAATAATATTAACCTATTTTTGTAATGCAGCTCAAATTTTGCGGGGGAAAAAGTCGCACTGACAAAATAAAAATGGCCCATTTCTTTTCTGCCCTAAGTTCATGTTCCTGACCTACATCCTCGCTCTGGCCTTCCTCACCATCTTCGGCTTCACGGCGATACCCGTCTTTCTCTTCTTCAACATGTGGAATACCTGTGCTGCCATGAGGTCTCCTGATGCCAACATCACCTCACCTGACTCCATCTGTGTGGACGTCAGGCAGTACGGTAAGTTGTCCCACCTGCATCTCACCACAGTCATTTGTACAGTTTTGATTGGGACATTTCGTGTATTCCATCAGTGTTGTAATTTACTTCAGTTAGTGATTTCCCAGGGTGACTTTGGACAGAAACATGACATATCAGTTGTGTCTGCTGTTAGGGTTAGTGATGGCAAAGCTGACGATGTTTGTTATTTTCATTGAGGTTCCTACATTTCTTCCCCTATCACCTTTCGGTGAATCAGGAGTAGAAGTAGCTCAAGCATAATGTCACGGGAATCACGGTAAATCTGGACTCCAGTTTTTAATAATGCATTGGACAGTTCTTAACCCAATTTTAGTAGTTTCAGCAATCCCCTTAGATGCTTTGCTTGCTATTTGCATGCCAGTAATTTCACCCTTCTGAAACCGATTAACATCTTTTCCACAGGATGTGTCTTTCAACATGGTTGTTTAAGAAATGAGAAGTTTCTCTCTGCGTCAGATAGGGTTAAATAACTTGTTGCCAGCTGAAACGTAATCACCCATGCAGTAATTATCCAATGGGAGGCTCTTACCTATTTGCTTAGTTAAATCCAGGTGGTGACTGTTTTTTTGGCCAGGCAGTGTAGTTTTGCTCCTGCTCTGTTTCTGCACACCTGATCTAATTAGGGATGACACATTTTCATTACAGTTAAATTGGCTCAGGTGTGCAGGAGCAGAACACGGAGGACAGGTGGGCCTTGATTATTGGGTTTGTAAAACCACAGTTTTACAGTAAAAGATAACTGCGTAATGGAGTATACAACTCACTGCACACTGATTTAAACCACAGAGCCGTGGTCATCACCCCTTTTTGCTTGTTTGGTGTTGTGGCCTCTCATCAAGGGTTTAATATGCCTATTAGCTCCAACTAAAGAGATTTGTGTGTCATTTGAATAATTATTTAGTGCTGAAGCACACGATCTTTCACACGATCAAGGGAAGTGTTTTAGATAATGTAGAGGACTGGCTGAGACTGCTGAGTGATCAACTTCAGCACAGCACAATCTATTTTTAAAATAAGCTGCCAAAACATCATTTTAGAAGAGCAAAAACACACAAATAAAACAACATGTTGATGCAACATGTTGCATATCCCACAGGTAGTTTGATTTGCAGCTGAAGTAAAAAGGATCCGACTGCATGCTGCCTTACATGTCTTCACCTGATCAAGGCAAGCAAGCTCAAACGTGCCGGCTAGCCTGCACATAAAGGAACTTGCTGATGTTTGTCACATGTAGGCCAGGCTTGCAGGATAGCAAAATCATAAGGCATCATAAGCTACTGGCCATATCTCTCTAAAGGTAGCCAACATTAGCCATAATCAAATAATAATAATAAAAAGCGTATGCTAGCCCGTTTTCAAAAATGGTTTCACAGTAAAGAACTAAATCGGAATAATGACCCATATTTTTCCTGTAGGAGAGGCTCAGAGGCCCGGGCAGAAGCAGCCCAGTTTCCTTTTATCTTTATACAAGCCTAATTCATAATGCCTTCAATCATCGGGGGAGGAAGGGCTTTATGTCTCAGATGAAAGAGCAGCAGTCCTGTGATGTTCCATCTCTCTGATCCTGTAGGTATTATTCCCTGGAACGCCACACCGGGAAAAGCTTGTGGAGCCACACTGGGAGACATCTGTAACACCAGCGAGGTGAGAGGACACTGACTTGACCTTTTCGTTTCTACTCCATCTTCCCTTCCCTCACTAATTTTCTCTTTTCATCCACAGTTCTACCTGTCCTACCACCTCTACATCGTTGCGTTTGCCGGTGCCGGTGCCACCGTCATTGCGTTGGTAAGATCCTCATGATCCCACTGATAATGTGCTGCTCAAAATATGCACGTTGCCATGGCGTGCTTATCAGTTTCCATAGCAACCGCGCCTCTCACGTTTGTCAGTATGTCATCCTATGGGTTAAAATCCAGCCCTGCAGCCTTCCTCTGCTGCGTGAGTGTGTGTGTGGACTTGGCCAGGATTTTACTCTGCTGTGGAGGTGGACTGTTTTGTTTTATGTCAAGGGAAATGGAGATACTAAAAAAAGCAATAAGCACGATTTGTTGGATCACCTGAAAGCCCTCTGTGGTGTGATGTTTCCAGCTAACGAATTTAGGAGGTAGAGAGAGAGACAGAATAGTAATAAAAATGTCTTTTTTAGTATTGATTCATTCATAATGGTGTACAATGTTTAACAAACGTGTCAATTTGTCAAATTTGATCATTTGGCCATTGTGGTAGCATATGAGTGAGAGGATTTGGCACTATTAAATGTGTATTTAAACCTTTTGTTTGAATTTTCCCACAGTGCTTTTCTCATATTCCTTCATATTCATAGCTATTTTGCTGCATTTGGGAACTATTTCATCCTGTTACATTTTTGCTGTAATTAAAAATCTGCTTCACTTGTTTGCCCAGTCAGTAAGGCAGTTTTGTCTCATTCGTTTATTTGAATTAAACCCAGGTTCTCGTCCCAAGCAAAGACTAATTAGTTAATTAGCTAATTACTTAAAGTAAATGAATTAAACATCTTCCTTTCTCTTCAGATCCACTACCTGATGATTTTGTCAGCCAACTGGGCCTACCTGAAGAGTGCTGTCTCCACGCACGAGTACCAGGACATCAAGACCAAGGACGACCAGGACCTGGAGGCCGAGGCACGCTCCAAGGAGGGCCAGAACTCCTCCTCCTATTCATAAGGACAAGCCATCCTCTCCTGCCACCACCCATCTCCTCTCCACACCTCAACCCCCTACCCTGCAACACCCAGCGCCCACCCCTCCCTCCTTTAAAACAAACCACCTCGGTCATGTTTGATAGTCCCCCAACCTCCTGATTCTCCATCCTCTTCCCTTCCACAGTGTTCATTAAGAGTTGCCGGCTCACACCAGAGGGGAAGAGAATAGAGGATCAGGAGAAGCGGCGGGCCCAGACGGAGGCAGATGCTTCAGAACGGGAGAGCTCGCCCTGCCGGGGTGGAGCTCAGGTCACATCATTTCAGAAGCGTCTCCTCCCCCCCGTGCTTTTGGGCGGCGGCTCGTGAACGTGGCCCGACTGTGATGGCCTCGCGCCCTGAGCCAGCACAGCCTCTCGACATTAACAGCCTAAAAAAAAAAAAAACCTTGTTCACCGCCTGCTTCAGCCACAGGGAAGCCAGGCAGCGACCAACTTCCTCCGTTTTTTGGTGTTTTATATGCATATATATATATGAATATAAATATATTGTGCGAATGTGTACGAATGTGTCTTTTTTTTAATACTCTCTGAAAAGTATGCCAGGTACTATTTTGATCTTTCTTCTTCTTCTTTATGTTTTTGTGCTCCTAGGTTTTTTCTCCTTTATTTTCTTCTCCATCTTAGATTTTTTATTGCTAATGCTTGATACGTTGTTGCACTACTATGAAACTAAAAAATAAGGGAGAGTGAAAATCCATTAACAAAAACACAAAGCATCCCATGCCCCCTTTCTCATAGACCTACCTACCATACCTAAAAGACTCAAATCATGTGGTATCTCAAGGATTATTGCGCATTTATATGATCAGAGTTTATTTATCCACCCAGGTATTAACCGTTAATTTAAGACCAGAGGTGTAGCAAACTTTGATTAAAGTATGTAGTTTTGGGAAATACGTTTATTCGCTGTCTTGTCGTGGGGTAAATGAGAAGATTGAATCCAAGCTAAAGCTAAAGCCAGCGGCAGGCTATCATAGGATAGCATACAGACTGGATGCAGCGTGAAACGGCTAGCCTTGCTCTGTTTAGAGGTAACAAAATCTGCCTACACGCACTCACAATTAACTTTATAAATCGTGTTTATTTAATTGACACAAAAACCCAAGTATAAAAACAACAAGTTGTGGTTTTAGGCTTCCTAAAGCCTCCACTAACCATTACCGCCACCTAATGCCTGATATTAACCACACGGACATGAAAGCGAATGAGCGAATTTCCCAAAAATGTCAAACTATTCTTTTCAAGACCTTTACGGTTTTTGCTACACTCGTCACCAGCGGCAGCAGAAATCAAAGCTAAATCTGTCTCGGTCTTTGAACATGACGAAAGACACACACCTCAGGTATCAAACCAAATCAGATTTTAGCCAGTTGTGTTCTTTTCCAAAGCCTCACCATCTAAACACAAACCCTGACTGGATTGGTATGCTGTCCTGTGTGAGTTATACAGTAAAAACCAATTCTGTCATTTTGTAAAATTCCTCCTTTTGCGGATGAAGTTCACCTGTAAATAGCCGAGTCACCCTAAAAGATCTCAATTTACACCTCTCCCAAAAGGGGGAGAGCATAATCAGTGTTTCGCCACGCTCTTCTTTTATTTTCTTCCACAAATATATGTAAATGTACCCTTTGAGATATGTGTTTAGCACTCAAATACTAGTTCTGCAGTTGATATAATAAATGTAATGTAACATCTTAAATGATATGTCGT
>JAVQJV010016123.1:0-17551 GCA_036024995.1 Gadopsis bispinosus | reverse complement strand
AAATGCAAAGCAATGGCAGCTACAATGTTATTTACAACAGCAGCTATATTAATAACAGCAGCTACACTAATAACGACAATAGCAGCAGCAGGTGGTCCGCATCCACTCGACGTGACCCGCGTTCATCCAGACTGCGCAGCACCACGTCTCGGATATCCAGTCTCCACACACAGAGAGAGAGACACAGACAGACAGACACAGAGACAGAAAACACAAACAGACAGACATACTATGTCGAATGTTGAAAGTAATATTTTAGTCGGATTAGATTATAGTGTGATGGCTCAAGCACAAAGCATCAAGCAACCGATGGCAATGTAGCAGGACTAACTTACATTTCGCTTATCATTCCCCCTCCATTGACACTCATGTTGTATTTTTAATGAGATAACCAACACTAATTTAGTGGTCATAATTTTTTTTTCCAGATTTAGAATACTGATGATTCATTCACCTCATAAATCATGGTTTTAAAAATAAAAAGTATCTATCGGCAATACTGGCCTTGTATTTACGTGGTATCGGATCGATACCAAATTTTGTAGTATCGCACACCACTATTTGACACTACATTTTGTTTGTATGTTGTTTGTATACCATCTCTTATCTTATCTCTTAAATTAAGTCAGAATAACTTATGCAGTTGAAGTTAAGTGGCTTGTATTTATCGGTACCCTGGTGAAAGCCAATGATCAGTGTTTACAATGGTTCAGCAGAAAAACACTGCATTCACTGAAGGTGAAGTGTCACTGGTTGGAATCCAAATAACAATTCTATTATATTTCATTTTGAAGTTTAAAATTATGCTGGCAGATAAATATTCATGGCCGCAAGTGATCATGTGTGTGTGCAGTCGTTTTCTATCTATTTATATGTTGGTTTGTGTGTTCATTGCTGTTTAAACTATGCAGAAGCAGTGATGCTGTACTTCAGCACAGCTTTTTCCGCCACTGAAACATCATGTGTGTGTCATTTGTGGGCAAATGATGCATTTTGGATGAGACAAGCTGGAGGAAATGGCACCTGATCTGACCTCTATTCTATAGATTGGTCACAGGCATAATGGAAACTCCAGGAGGTAAGGAGGATGATGGATACAACCTTCTCACACAAATGCATGCATACACATACTATACACTCTCTCACACACACACACACACACACACACTTGGAGCTTGAAGATATACACATCCTCTGATACAGGCAGGTTTGGAAGATGTTTAGAAACTGGATAATAGGAAGGAATATGGAAGTAAACACATAACCCAGATAACCTTCAGAAGTCTGACGCATTTCATTTTAATTTCTTGAAACACTTGAATATTTGCTAATGGATTCCACAATTAGTCATAAAACTCATGAGTGCTTTCTTATCAGCCACTTCTATGGTTAAGGTTAGGGAAAGATTGTGGCCACGATTAAAAATAAAATATAAATAAATTGTTGATTTCCAAGAAAATTGTCAAACTGTCTTTCCCTGTGCAAGGAAAAACTCACATAAAACATTGAAAAGCCTGTCTCTACAGTCCACCTCTGACACTTTGTACTTGAACTTTACAGTCTAAACCATGAAACGTGTGTGATGCTATCTTCTGTTGGTCATAAAGACGTGATAAATGCCAGCAAATATACCATCTGTTTCCCCACAAACTGTCAATTAGACGAATCCCACCTTATCCATCACAGTGGTGCTATACTCTCACTGGGAACCATTGAGCAGCTGTAGGCCTCATCTGTGCACTTGATGCGGCTATAGGCAGCATGGTGGGATACCTTCGCGTACCACACAACAGATGTTTATGACTGTGTGTGTCTGAGCTTGTGTGCATGCGTCACAGGGTGTGATTTCTTCTTTTAATAAGCTGATGTATCTTTGTGTGTCTATCCAAATGTGTGAGCTCGTGTTCGTGGACAATGCTAACCGCCCCCTCCACATCTTTTGCCATCTGGATAATTGATAATTTGCTATCAGAAAAAAATAAAAGGAGTGGAAATGTGTCATAATGGGCCACTTCCTAAACGCCCATGTTTTTTTTATCTGTTTTCCACGTCTGTTTTATTTGTGTGGGTAGCTGCCAGTTGTCATGATGATTATGAAGAGTATATTATACGGTGGGATTGTGAATGATCATGCAATGTTTGAAGATGATCAGTGACCGGAGGCTTTTAGTTGGCATGTAAGGGCTTACCACTCTTTACCACTCTACTTGATGACAGTATGTATTATAACACTTAAACACCTTGTGTCCAAATGTTGCTCTCAGACAAAATAACTACACATTCTTTGTTCAGTACACTATTCTTCTTCTTTATTTGTTTATGCAGAGCTTCATAATTACAAATAATCACGTTTTGTTTGATATATATGTGAATATAATATATATATATATAAAAAGAGTAAAATGAACTTTGGAAAATTTGGATTGGTCTCTTAATTTTTTCCAGAGCTGTATGTTCATCCATCCATCAATGGGCCTGATGACCTACAAACGTTTGACTAACAATAGTTGACAAGTTTCCTATGGTCTTTGTTTCTAATGCTGGAAGAGAGCGCCGGGGAGGGAGACGAGGTCCGCCGTGACGGAGGCGGAGAGAAGCAGGCAGGCTGAAGTCGGACTACAGAGTACCGGCATACACAGAGCATGACAAAATGATCTGACAATTAACGGATGTGGATGACCTAATGAGCCTGATGATGGGCAGGTGAGCCAGGTCAGAGCGGAACCCCACACAAATAATGTGGGAACCACAAAAGGAAGGGAAGGGGAGACACGCAGAGCAGTCAAGAAACAAGGTTAAAACAAGATTCAATTCAATTTTCAATTCAATTTTATTTATATAGCGCTATATCATAACAGAGTTATCTCATAGCACTTATTAATATAGAGCAAGTCTAAACCAACTCTATATGTATAGACCCAACAATTCCACCATGAGCAAGCACTAGGCGACAGTGGCAAGGAAAAACTGCCTTTTAACAGGCAGAAACCTCATGCAGAAGCAGGTTCTGGGTGGGCGGTCATCTGCCTCGACCGGTTGGGTAGAGAGAGAAAAAAAAAAGATATGGGGGGGAGAGTGAGAGCAGGATGAAAGAGAACACACAGCAGCACAGCACAACTCCACATACAGAAGATGCAAAGCAATGGCAGAAACAATGTTACTGAAGCTAAAATAAACAACCAGTTATATTCGCAGTACAACAGCAGCTACACTAATAATAACAGTAGCAGCAACAGGCGGTCAGCATCCACTCGACCAGACCCGTGTTCATCCAGACTGCGCAGAACCAGGTCCCAAAGATCCAGACATGACAGACAGAATTAATCTAAAAAATTATCACTTTTATATTATTACATGGCTGTGGAATTGGTCTTTTTGTAGAGGGTGTAATGTTTCTTGTTTTATTCTATCCACATTTAATGTTTATGCAGATGAAAAAAAAACATGTGAAGCTGTGTACATCCAGACTGGATGTACACACAAAATTTAGAACATGCCACACAGTGTTAATTTCACACTGTTTATATAACACGCTACTAATGTGATATTGTGACGCCGTGTGCACGTTAATGCCACAGTTGACTGTTAAGGGATGTGAACACAATGCAGTTTGAACATGCAGTTAAATCAAGCAGCTTCATGGGATATAAGATTCCAATGTCTCATGATAAAATAGGTTTTCAAACTGACTTTTCAATCTTTTGAAAAGTTGACGGACGGAGAGACGAACAGGTCAAATCCGAATACATACTTTTAGATTCGGTGTGTGTCACCGCGAAGAACGTTCATAAAGCCGCTTACAAAGACACTCCTTATATCTTTAGAGCTCGCCTGAGAATCATCACGTTTTTAAGTTTTGTCAGGTGCTTAGTCTTCATTGAAGCAACATCCAAGAGGTCACATCCAGTATTTTCTTTTGTGTGGGCTGTGGTAGACTGCAGGGCTGATGGTGTTGGTCAGCAGGGACAGAGAGGGCACAGGGCGAGGAACAGAATCGGATACCTTGTTGGGCGATCTTGAGCCCAAAGGGACTTTCTTCCAGTAATGACTTCATATTGTAGAGTTGAAAATGTGTTGGGCTGCCTGCCCATGACCTGCACTGGCTTCAAGTCAAAAAGCAGGACAGACCGAGACCTCTGGAAGGTTTTAGTGTGTATGCAATGCATGAAGATCCTTGCTTCCATTTGCCTACATGCTCCGCTTCATCTCCTTTCTGCTTTGGAGGTCTCCTTCCCTATTTTCATGTCTGTCTCTGTGGCTCAGACTAAAACATGAAGCTGCATTGGTCAAGATTTTTACGTGTCTTCCCAAATCTGTGCTCACTGCTGCTCTATATCAAAATCCAAACGTTGTTTTTTTCCGTTGCCGTTCCATTACACATTTTCTGGGTGTTTAGGTGTGAACATTTCAAACTCTTTCTTTTCACTGCCATTTGGACCTGCAAAAGTGAGGATTTAAGTCACTTTATCTTCCATTTGATGTTTTTCTTTCTTCTTTTTGTGCACTGCCAGAGGTTTTGGGTTGTGCTTTAATTTCTTGGCACCTGAACTTCTAAGTCTGACATTGATGAGCTCTCAGCTCATTTGTGCATTAGTGTGTGTCTAGGTCATTTGGACGTGGTTTGTGTGTGGTGAAGAAGTTGTTATAGTTTTTGGAGGCAGTGTTTAGTTGTTGCAAGATCTGTCTACCTGTGTGTGTGTGTGTGTGTCTATGTGGGACAGATGACTATTTTCCTCCCATCACTGTGTGTGTGGGTTGCGGGGTGCTATAGCTGAATGCCAGTTTGATTGCAAAAGGCAATATGAAATCATTTTCAATCGCAAGGACAATGTGAGCAAGAGTCCGTTTGGAACTGAAGAGTGAATATTCAAGAGTGCAGTCAGTCATTTATACTGAGATGTCTGTAGTATCCATTCCTATTAACAAAGCACACATTGTTTAGGGCTAATCTTGAAACTATTCTACAGCACAGAAGATAAAAACTGAAGTAGAGTGGTGTCCAGAAAAGATCAAATATAAAGAAAATGAATCAGCTGCTTCATGCTGCTGACATCGTTTTCCTTTGTAATTCTGATTTAATGCTGCAATAAATTATTTTTTGCGGGCCTGAAAACCAAAACAACTATCCAAAGTAGACTTTAAAGCTCTGTAGAGCTGAGTACTGCAGAGTTGGGGGGATAATTCTTTATTTTAGTTTGGCACTACGACTGACCCCCTCCACATTACACATAGTTCTTTGATTCATTGATACTATCAAAATAAAATGAGTGCAGATTTAAATGCCTGTGTGATGTTGGAATATTTTGGCATTGAGCCCAAACCTGAAGAACTAAGAATCAGGAGGGAGAACTTGCACACATGTTACTATCATGACATTTCAAATGATGTCTTGGTGTAATATTTCTTTAAATACCAAAAGACAATCCTTATGGAAATCAGTTCTTTTTTTGGTTGGCGTCTTCCTTTTGGTTTTATTTCAGCCTGTTTGTTGAATGTTTTTTTTGAATGATTTTGACACTTGATGATATGTGGGATATTTGAAGATGTTGGGTGATTGATTTGGCCAAATAAATTGAAATGATTTCTCTCAATGAAACATTACAATATAGAGTTAATGTTAATTAGCGAGCAGTTCTGCTTTGTGAAATGTCCCACAGGTAAAAGTGGACTGATAGACAATTATTGTTCCTTTTTGTTTCGACTCATGCCTGAAGGAAGCACAATGTGAGAAGGTCACTGTATGCAAGGCACTTACAACATGTATGAATCTATGTGAGACAGTCCATGCGAGTGCGAGTCATGGCACGAATACTGTTGCTGTGCTGGAGTATCTCATAATAAAAATGATCCTTGACTTGAACTGATGTTTTTCTGGTGTTTTTGTTGCTCAATCAGTGACTGACGGATGGATGTAATGATTGACAGGACAATAGATAACTTGTTTTTTAGGCCATTTTAAAATGTGTATTTGGAGATGTCTACAAGGCAGTTTGATTTCACTATTAATAGTTCTACCATTTATTAAAAAATCACCACCATCACCAACAACATCAGGAATTATGAATTTACAAAAATATATAGTTGCACCTTATGAACAATGTGGTACATGTGTTCTATACAGGACCAAAATAAACTTTACTCTGTGCAGTGACAGCAAAGTTCAATCTAATGTTATACAGTTTAACCCAAAATCCTACTATGCAGACCGGGAGTCAAAATCATATCAAATAGGTATCCATAGAACTCTGTTTGACTAGTTTGCATAATATGCCATGTGGAGTTTGGATTTCATAGAGTGTGGCGCCTCTCTGTGGTTGGTGTTGGAGCTACACTCAGCAGATCTGTTCCGATGAAAGACAAACCCTCACAGCAGCTTGGAATTCTAAATCATAGCCACTGTCTGTGTTCAAAGGTGCACTTTGGTGTCAGATGTGACAGGCCTCCTTGATCTGACAATCACGTGATGAGTTCAGTATTTATTTCACTCGGAAATCTGAATTTGAACTCGAAGCCACAACCAACTGAATGCACGGCCGTAGCCATGCAGCAGTGCATTAAAATAATGTTGAGCTCATGAATTCGCCCTGGGCAACCCCATCTTGCTGAAGACATTTGTGACTAGTCCCCCAAACAGTCTGATTTCACATGTATTTATTCATTCCACTGATCGGTTATGCTTTCTGTAAATGTTATTTTCCAGCATGATGGTTTTAAAGGCTGTTTCAGAGACGTCGCCACACAGTCAGGGATATAATCCTGGTGGAGAAATCATTTACTTTGTTATATTTGATGATGCTTGTGTTTGCCTAAAAACAGATGAAGTATAACTATCAGAATCAGGCTTCAAAACCTAATGTAATACTGTAGAATATAAACTCCTCTTAAGGTGTTTAAGACCCCCACGTTCCCAGACACATTATTATAGATTATAGACACGTATTGCATTTAGTTTGAAGGGTCTTAGGCTTAGTTCTTTAGTTCTTAGTTCTTTATAATGCCTTCCAAAAAGCTTCAAATGCAGCTGCAGCTGAGCCACAAAGCCAGTGACAAGAACGTTATGGTGTCTGAGGGACTACACTTATAAATCTGCTGCCTCAGTACCCTCACAGCTTACATGGTTTAAAAGTAACAACATTACTGTAAATCACTCGCTCTCCAACGGGTAATGAAGAAGGTGTGCTGAAGGGAACAAATAATTTGACCATGCAAGCTGTCGGATGTGTTTTATTTCTGTCAAACAAATTCAGATTGTACTTGATGAGGAGTCGGGCGACAACTCTGATTTAAACAGTTGTCATTTTGTGATGTCGTCTCCCTCTTCTGGGAAGTGCTGACATTTTCTTCTTAGGTCGGGACATCGTGGATAATGGAAAAATCCATAATGGAATGCTCCTGTAATGTAGTGGAGACACATTTAGCACTGATGTTTCAAACCGAATGTAAGAATGTGACAGATTGCTTTAGACGTGTTAGAACAAATGAGTGCTGACTCTAATGCAACTCACTTCCATGAATCCAGGCATGTCCTTTATGATCACTGCCTCGTCACTCTCTTGCCGTCTCATCCTCCTCCTCCAGGCCTTCCCTACGATCAGCATGGAAACCACCAACGCGGCTGCGACCACAGACCCTGCCATTGCTATGACCACAGTGAGGTTATCAGTAGCTCCTTGTGGATCACCTTGATCTGCAGCCGTCATCAGGCTGTCACCAGCATGGACTGCAGAGCGGGGAAGAGGCTGCGATACCAGCAGATTGGATATATCTGAGGACAAGTAGACAACTTTTCAGAGACAGAACGATCTTCGATAAGGAGTATAGTTGCGTGCGATACCCTGATCGCGTCTAATCGTCTAGAGCACGTCGGAATGACTCTATACCTTCCAGACTAAAGAGGAAGAAGGCATCGTCTCCTTTGATAAAGTTCCTGCTCCTTAGCCTGCTGTGGGTGATGAAGGTACTTGTTCCGGTGCCTGGGCCTCGATAGTAATAGCTGCCATCAGGCGCAGTCACTTTAGAGCCCACCTTCCTGGGATTGTCCCAGTAGTACTCCGTGCCTGGGAGAAACAGGTGAACTGTCATTCTCTGTTTGACGAACAGATCAAAAATCCATTGACTGTATAAAGAGCAGGAGTGGCTGGCCAAGCTTGTTACACTACATGTTATCCACCCTCTCTTACCATCAGAGGACATCTTGCCAGCGTCCGTGGTGATCATTTTGTTCATGTTCATTTGCTGTCTGATGTCAGACTGCTGATCCATCAGGGCCATAGTTGCCTGCTGCCACGGACACGGCCACTTGAGGTTGTGGTCATTGGGGCCTGAGGTCAGGTGGAAGTATGTAGCCATGTACCCTGGATGGCCGCTTTTTCCATTTAGGTACACACCTACCTACAGATCACAGAGCAGTATGAAGTAATGTTAAAGTACGTGCTGCACCCGCTACATTCAAGCCGTTGCCAGATGAGTTCACACAATTCTCATTCAGTGCTTATCGCCGCCAGGTTAATCTTTCTGTATTTCACAGTATACCAGAGTTTTTAAATCTGGTGTATTAGAATCAAAATAGGCTTTACTTTATACTAAAAAATACCAAAAGCTAAAGTTCTCATTCTGCACAGTGGCTCATTTAAAAATACTGTACATTATATTACTGTATTATTAGTGATGCATTGATGTGTAAGCATTGCTAATGTTGCAGCTGGTAAAGGTGGGGCTAATCTCAGCTGCTTTATGTGCTGCGTCATCAATCTTCATCTATAACAATGTAACATCAGTTAACAGTTGATTATATTTTGTATATCTGATCAGCTGCTAACTAAAGCTGTCAAATAAATGCAGTGGAGTAAAAAGTACAATATTCGCCATTAAAATATGGAAAGAGTATTAGAATATTATACTCAAGTAAAGGTACTGTTACTTTAAAGTAAGTTCAAGTACACAAAAAACGTCTTTGTTAACAGTAACACTAGTAAATGTAATTGGTTACATCCACCCCTGGCAAATGTAACAATGCACAACAGGTGCGTCACGCTTTGTATTTCTCCACATGGCAAAGTGATGTGTGTGCGGCTCTATCAAAAGAAATACTTGGCAAGGGAAAGGTTAGGAGGGTTGTGTATTTTTATTTAGCCTCTCCAAAACCAAAAATATAAGAGTATGGATTCTGTCCCGCTAACTAGCTTACAAGGCCAAGGAGCATTTCATTAGCTAGTTTGTGACGTTGCAGTTGAAGATAAGTAAAATGAAAATAAAAGTTTTTAAAAAGCCCTGCTGGCTCCTCCTGTCGCTGGCTAAAAATGGGAAGCCTGCTTTTGTCACCCACTGTCTGACAACAGTGTCGCCCAAATGTTAGCTGGGATTGGCTCCAGCCCCCCCCTGTGACCCTTTGGGATAAGCAGTCTGGTTAATGAATGAATGAATGAATGAATGTCTGACAACAACAACAACCCATGTTTAGGAATTCTAAATCTAGGTTCTGCATATTGTTTGTTGTAGTGCTTCAGGCCTTGCTAAATGAATGCCTCTGTATTCTTTTTATTTATCAAGATTGAGTGAATAAAATAAAAAGGCATTTACCTGGAAGGAGTAACCTGCTGGTGACAGAAAGCGAGGGCTGTACAGTTTTGTATCTGCTCGCGTGGTGGCCAGCAGACCGGTGATGTTGTAGATGTGCCAGATGTGCTGAGGGCACTTTGTGGTCGACAGGTTAATTTCATCAAGTGAGAAACCGCCCATTGATGGACTCTTTCCCCTTACGCCATCAAAAACCACACGGGCCTTCTGTGTCACATTCAGATTGATGTTATGCAGTTCCCAAGAGCCCATGATGCCTCCTGTAAAGAGAACATACAGTATATTAGTCACTTTTAATCACTAATTTATAGTCAGGTTTGAGGGTGTAGGTGAAATCTTTGAGCTCTTGATGTGATTTCTTTAAAGTTTTTCTGATTTCATATCATTTTCCAAATGGTACACATATAAATCTACACCGTATTTCATGCAGTATGTAATATTTAATTGGTACCTGAAATACTCTTGAAGAGCCTTGGTCTTCTGCTGGGGCTGGCCTCGTTATTCTCTCGCACCCAGATATTGAGGACATCGTCAGCTGCCCCGGTGTTATAGAGGAAGAACTGCAGACACTGGGCTCCAGGTTTGGGATAAAGCCACCGACTCTCCAGGAATGCACGTGCACCAGGTTCAGCAGAGGCTGTGCTGAAGTGCATGAAGAAGCCTTTACCTGAGGGCAGGAGGAGACAACGGGGGGTCAGAGGTTATAGAGTAAAAAGTAAAGTATGTTGCATGCTCACCTGTGAATATCTGAACACATTAAATAAACACCACCAAGGTTTTAGTGTTGCTGTTGGTGGTAGTTCCACATTCAAGAATCCAGATTGTCCAATTCAGCTAAAAGTCTCCTCCAGGTCATACTGCCTGAACATATTTTCCAAGCAGTTTCTCTAAATAGATATTTATCTTGATATTTCAAACAATAATCAATGTATTTTTACTGCCGGCCTAAACTTTGTACAGGTTAAAATAAACACCAAGGCCAGGTCTCTATTGTATCAGGCTAGATAAGGGAGAAAGAAGTGATTAGTTAATTTTTTTACAACTGCACACAGATGTGTATGTGTTCAGGCATATACTGTATATTGTGTCTATGTGTAATCTTAACACTGTTTAAGAATGTTTACTGGACAGGCCTGGTAGCACTGTGAGAGACGTGTTCTTTGACGGTGATTCATTATTAAATTAACATATTCAAACCCAAGGTGTCATTTTGTTTGTGGCTACACTATTGCCCACAATTGAAAGTTCCAGATATTTTGTGACATATGTGGTACATCTGGGAGCTTTCAGATTCAGCAACACTACATGCATTTGTAATGGTTGACAGTCACCTTTGCATTGTCCCATGAAGGAGAAGTCAGACTGCGGCCCTCCATTCACAGCACTACGTTGTTCCCACTGTGCAGTGCCAGCACCCTGAATCATCCCACAAATGTTCTCCTCCTCAAAGTTACAACTGTCCACAAAGGTGGAAGACGTGGCTGTGGAGAGAAAACACAAGTCCATCAAGGTATTTCCGTACAGTAGACTTGAATGAGCAATACTTTATCTTGTCACATTTGCTACCATTCCTGTGGCATGAGCATATCATGCTAATCATCTTTCCAAAGAAGGAGAGGTAGGAAAAGGTGGGAAAATTGAATATTTCAAAGAATGACTTAATTCGTCAGGAGTCCATGAAGTGTTAATCAAACACAAGTAAATAAGAATGTAAGTCACCAATGATGGAATGATGGAAACTTCATGTGTGAGAGTTTTGATTCAGGACACCTTTAATCAAATATGTCATCCCATATGCAGCTTTTATTTGCCCTGTATGGACAGAGTGATAAAAGGAACGAGATGTTGATGTGACGCAGTGCCCTCAGCTTGATAAGTGAGGGATGGTTTAGCAGGTGGACCGCATTCCACAAAACAAATATGGTTACACCATCTCCCACAATAAAACTCTTAGATGTTAATTAAACATGGCTGCTGAAGTTCATCCAGGTCCAGAAGAAAAGATAGAACAGAAAGAGCTGCCAACCTTTAATAGTTCATAGAACAACTGTGTACTCATCTGAAGCCTGGAAACATTCTGGATATATGAGGCTATGGCTACATGATGAATAAATGATTGGCTGAGCATTTATGGCATCTCCAGTGTATTCGTGGCTGCCTGAGGCTTATTACTGAGGGCTGATAAATGATAGTTTATCAATATAGCATCAGTTTATGACAGATAGACTCCAACCTTTCTTGTAACTCTGCTAGGTTATTATGGGACAAACATCATCCTTATTTCATGATGTGATTTAACTTATTGATTGTTCAAACACTCAAAGGATCCTTCCAGTGCAGGTTTATTTAGCCAGTTTACTACAGGTCATGTGTACTTTAGATTACAGCTGCCGTTATCCAAAATATTTGTTTCTTAGGTTTTTCAATAATTTTCCTGTCTTCAAACCTTCTCCTCTTGATCCACAATTCTCATTTATCTGTTTAACATTTAGTGATACGTGAGCTGTTTATCATAATATGATGCTTTGTCTGCACAGGTTGAAATCGCATCACATTTTGACCCCTTCTTGCTTGGTTTTCTTAGCGAGAGAAAATGATTTCCTCTATGCTTCTTTACGGCTTGCTTCATGTTTTTGAGTCACACGACAGTATGCAATATTTGGAAACTGTGCAATGCACTTTTATTGATTTGTGCAATATTGTAAAACAAAAAAATATTGCATATTGCATGAATGATACATATTGCATAATCTGCTGTAGCTGTCTGTCTACCTTTTTGATACCACTTCATGATCCAATTCTGCAGTAGCTTGCCTTGATCTCAGCTCAGAGAGGCCTACGCATAAATTAAGACATTAATTATTCTCACAGCAGCTGTCAATAAGCTTTGTAAAAATGTAATTTTCATTTAGCTGGGGACAATGACTGCGTAACTAACAAAGTAACTAACAAATTTTATAACAAATCATTGATGGTAGTTTTCAAGAGATTTTTTGATAATAAGCAAGCTAGTTACTGTAATGTTAAGCTAGGTTCTAACTATGTACCAAAATGAAGTCGTTCTTTGGAATTGTTAGCAAACTTTGACATGACGTCACCATAGACACTGTACAGTCCATGTTAATAAATATTTTTCAGTCTTATTCCAAAGGATATACTATATTTGATCTGTTTCACATAGTTTTATAGTAGGCTGCATGTTAGCTTCTCCAACAGGCTAACATTACCTGCACTTAAGCTAATTTCAAGCAGGTTAGCAAATAATTTATTTAGCCAGTTTAGCGTGGTATTAATTTCACAGTGATTGTTATTACATGAGAAACAACATTACATAAGTCCTGAGTGGGGATGTTTTCTATAAATACAGTTCTTAAGAAAAAAGGCCACCAATAGAATTATGAACTGAGACAACATTTGTTTTTTTAATGTTCTAATAATTTAGTGTTCTAATGTAGTTCCAGTACACTGTATGGCAGGTGTTTCCTGTGGCTTCCTTTTGAACCTAGCCATATGTCAAACATCTAATGGTTTGTACAATGAAGGTAACCTGACTCATGGACAAAATGACAGATAGAGATGACTCACTGCAGTTGTAGAGACGGTTGAGCTTGGTTAGGTCATTAGCACTGAACTCCATCCTCTGACCGATCACATCCATGAAGTGGGGGATCTTGGTGACGATGGTGGGCTCAGAGCCGATGCTGAAGGACGTCTTACTGTAGTGCATTACCGAGCCGTAGTCATAGGGGACGCCTAGAGCACTGGACACTGTGTCATTGTACATGTTGAAGTTGCGCTCTTTACCTACGGAAGGCGTAAAAAAAAGCATCAGAAACAATCAAGCCGTTGATTTTGCAACACAATTGCAAGCTACTGCCCATTATTTTATGTAAACTGTATTCAAATAGCGGGAACGGAAGGAAGGGATAATGTTGTACAGTTTGCCATTTATTGCATACACCTCTTTAAACTAATTTAAGTGTTTAGCTGTAATTCAAGGTGTTACATGTAGCCCAGGGGTTAACCCCCAGAGCTAAAATGTACATTGCTGTAGAAATCCCACAGTCTCTACTATAGTAGGCCATGTCTCTTTAACATGGTAACTTTTCTATAGTTTGTTTGAAATGTGTTTCTCTGAACATGAGGTTAATACCAGGTGTGACAGAGAGCGACAGAGACGCCGCTCCGAGTGTTCATTTCCCCTTACTGTGGCGACTAGCTACAAAAGTAGGACAAGTGTGAAATTGACAGGCTGTAACTGCAGCCATACCTTTTTGTACGAAGTGTGCACTACTGCTTAAAATTGTGGGTTGTAAATACTGTGCTGTTTGTGAGCTAATCAGCTATTAGTTAGTCTACTTGCTAACTCCAGCCTAGTTTTAGATTTTTGGACTGGCACGCCCGCTCTGAGGCCCGGACAGCGCCCCGTGTGACTGGACAAACACGGGTGCACCTCCGGCGTTGTGGGAGAGCAGCCGTTGACTTTTTCCATTGCTGCTGGGACAGTGGTTGGACTGTTTTCTGCCGCACTATTGAACATTCAATAGTTGGTTTATGTTATGTAACTTACTGGGTAAATAAATAATCCAATGGTTAGAACTTTTTTCGTTGTCCCATTCATAAATGCCAAATGTTGATGCTAAAGGGGTCTATCGGTAAGGGAAAGAGGAGGGTTTTAATTAAACGAACCCAGGGCGCTGTATTCCATGGTTAGGGGATACTAGGTAAGCGCTACATACAGATCAACGTTACCAGGTTGAATGCGATCCCACATGATGTTGACGTAATCATCACGGTCCGCTCTGGACTGCTCATGCCAGAAGCCCAGAGCGTGCAGGAACTCGTGCTCAACGGTTCCCAGACGATCACAATTACTACCAATGGACAGCCGCTGCTTCCCCACATGCTGGTTGCCTACAGAGGAGAAGCATCTACAGAGAGGGTGATCGAGATGCACTTTGACCAAATGTTCTTTTACGACCCGGAGTGAACAGCCAGACACAGGACGACATTGGTATTAATTTGGAGTCATGTTTGTGGTCACTCAAGTCAGAATATTCACTCTCTTTTTAGCTCTGCTTTGGTCTCCATCAACTCCTGAGAGCAATATCTGGCTGCTAAATGCTCCGCTGTGTTCACCTGCAAGCCGCTAACTTTGTCTGGCTTTTGTTGGTGGGCAGATAGTTCATAGAGCTTTTTCATTGAACACAGTTGCCGTTGTATGGCTGGAAACAGGGTTGATGAAAGCAGAGAGACTTAAGCAAAGCCGTAAAAACAAAACAATGAGCATAAAGATGCTAAAAGGAGAGCTGCAGAGTTTAGTGATAATTCTCTGTGGGTTTGTCCCTACAACCTACTACGACCCCTTGCATGTTATCAATTGACCCATTGTGTGTATAAAAATATTAGTTACTGCAAATGTTTAAAGCTGCACTATCAGCCTGGACATACTGTATGTTACTTACTTCCTGCGCCAAGACACATTCAACCAGCAAGCATGTAATAATTGTAAGAGTCAGTTAATGAATGTTTGACATGATTTATGGTTAAGTTATTATTATAAAATTATTATTATAATTTGAAATTGCTATTTGCATTGAAGAATGTTCCCCTTAGCATGTTTTATTATTGTTAGAAGGCTGTGTTGAATTTGTGCCTTTAAGTGACTGCATTTACATTTCTGATGGGTGGTTTCTGGGTCACGTGTAAAATGGGGAAACAAGAAGTGCGCTGAAGAGAAAAAAAGGAGCGAGTGAATAAAGTTGGCTGCTAGAAAATAATCCGTCTCCAGCTGTCAGTTATTCTTAGGAACAGTGATTCACCACACACCACAATACTGCACGTTGATTCGTCTTGTTCAGCAACACAGTTTACATGCTCGGCTCACCCGCTCCCTTTGTACACAGAGATGTAGTTCTCCTCTCCGTTCCATGGTGTGAAGTCAATGCAGGTCTTCAGTCTGTACTGGTCAAATGCTTTCAGGATCACACCCTTTGCATTCATCTCTACAAGCGCAAGACAAGGAAACAAACTGGAAAAGCATCCTAATTTGGTGCATTTTCTTAATTTCATTGTAAGTTCTGTGAATGGGAGTTTCCGTAAAACAGTGTCTCACCCAGACTGTCCTCTAGGTAGTAGGGAATGGTTTTAGGCCAGCGATACTTATCTCCTATGATGGAGTTTCTGTTCAATGTCTGATGGTAATGAATTCAGTCAGTTAGAGGTGGATAAAGAAGAAATCGTGCACAAACTTGAACAGATGCTAATGAATTGCTACCTTTCCTTGATTTCCATGCAAATTAGATTTCCTTCAAGACAATGCATTCCATCCTATTAAAAGACTTCCTCATCTGTAAGCTTGTAGCTCTATAAAACTGTTCTTATCAGGGTGGGGGAATTGCTCGGTGTCTTTCAAAATAATCATACTTAAAAATGACTTACAACGTGACTGCATTATCTCTGAGTGCTTCAAAGCCATGTCTTAGGATGATGAACACATTGACACTGCTCATGTCACCCAGCTTTAGTTCCTGCACTGTGCAATTCTGGAATTATATTTGTGCTCGATGGGACATTGTGAGCACAGGAAAATATATTTTGCACATGATATGTATTATGTTTTTGTTGAGAAATTATTATCACACAAATTATCATTTAATTTGAGAATGCACAAATTATCCACATAAGCAAACAATAATATCTTCAATTGGAGTAGGTCATTTCTGATGGGCTGTTTTGTCTCCAATCGGATCACTAGGATCACTGGAGACTAGGGAAGTAGGAAAGCATACTCTTTAAAATATAATTTATGTGTGAATTTAGACAGATATAATGCATTACTGAAGAACCGTGGAAGACTCTGGTCTTTCGAGTCATAGGTGTCTGTGCATGCTAGCTTACTTCATCCAGGTCGATATCTCCCTCCAGCAGGTCCAGACCAGCCGCTGCAAAGGAAAATTGTATTGGTTGGTGAAAATCCTCAGACAGATCTTGTGCTGTGAGATAACTCTGTTATGATATAGCGCTATATAAATAAAATTGAATTGAATTGAATCTTACAACCAAACCAAACAAAACTAAAACAACACTCCACAAACCTTCATTGATGTTAAAGATGTCCCAGTCAAGGCCTTCGTCAACATCAGTTTCTGCAGATGAAGAATCAATAATATGCTGCTTGAAAAAGGGATTTACAGGAGGTATAGAAATATCTTATTAACATAATTCTTATTCTACTTATTGCTTATTTATTCTTACACTTAAATTCTGAAATTCTGCTGCTGTTTTAAGATTTGAAATAGACTTCAAGCGATAAGTAGGAGAGTCTGAGTTAGAACTTTCCCTGTTGAGCTGAATGCATATGGAGTCATAGGAGTGCCATGAAAAAGAATACATCAGGGAAAGAGTGAGAGAATAAATGTGGAAATATAAAGAGAAATAAATAAAAGAATAAATAAATGGATATATAAAGAAAAATTATTCTTTTTCTTTTCCACATTTTATTAGGGGGCTTTGGCTAAGCTGTCAATCAACTGGCTGGTGGGGCTGAGTATTAATTCATGCAGGAGCTTTTTAGAACGGACAGCGGGAAGTTTCTATGTACCTTTTTGACAGCAATTAACATGAGGACGTGGATTACTGTAACTCCATATTATCAGGCAGCACCAATAAGTCCCTTAAGACTCTCCAGCTGATTCAAAATGCTGCGGCACGTTTATTGACAAGAACCAGGAAAAGCGATCATATTTCTCCCATATTAGCATCTCTATACTGGCTCCCTCTAAAATCCTGAATAGAATTTAAAATCAGCATTATATCTTAAAGAGCTCATAGTACCCTATTACCCCACTAGAGCCTTGCGCTCCCAGAATGCAGGGCTCCTTGTGGTTCCTAGAGTCTCTAAAAGTAGACTGGGAGCCAGAGCCTTCAGCTATCAAGCTCCTCTCCTGTGGAACCAGCTTCCAGTCTGTGTTCG
>JAVQJV010016121.1:0-14823 GCA_036024995.1 Gadopsis bispinosus | reverse complement strand
ACTTTCACCAGTGCTGTCTCTGTGCTGTGGTGCATCTAAATCCTGACTGAAAATCTTCAAACAAATTGTTGTTGTGCAGGAAGTCACACAACTGATTGGCGACTGCTTTCTCAAGGATCTTAGAGAGGAAGGGGGGGTTAGATATTGGTCTATAGTTTGATAAAACCCCTGGATCAAGAGTGGGCTTTTTAAGAAGAGGTTTAATTACAGCTACTTTAAAGGACTGTGGATCTAAGAGACATGTTGAAGGTTTGTTTAGAAGAAGAAATCATCCAAGTCAGTTGATGAAGGTTAATGAGAGAAAAACTGGTCAAAAACTGGAGTGACGGCTGATTGTTGTAAATATCTACCTTTATAAGATGATTAACAGTTAGGTTTAATGTTTCGTTTGCACAGTTAAATCTTTAATTTTTGGAAGTTATGTTACAGCTCTCTAAGACAATCATGACTAACAAAGGATTTACCTCAGTGCCCCACCCAGGGGATGATATCCATCTTCACCTCAGACTGCACCGTGAACTTGATGTTAGTGGAAAGCAATACTAAAGCTTTGGAGTGAAATCACCCAGAGGCCTCTTACCCCACCCTTCCCCCATCACACTAACCCCCGTCCTGAGAGGATTATGGGGCATCTTTAAACTGTGCCATCTGCTCCAAATTTACTCTCAATTAACACAAGTGAGAAAGCTGTCAGAGCAAAGAGCAGTGCAGATGGAGATGTTGCTCTGCACGTTAAGTCGTTGCATGGTACTGTGTTGTAGCTGAGGGTCTGATGAGATTTTATCAGTGACAAGAAAGACAACAACAGTGACAAGAACAATCCATCTTAACACCTCTGGTATCGGGTCTTTCATCTTAGCATTTCAAAGCTCAGTCGCTGCAGTTACATGGACAATATTTATTCAGTCCAACTGAAATCTGATTAGAGATGTTTACATGGAAGCTAAATACAGTGATCTGATAATATACGTGTTTACATGCCCCACGGTTCCACCTGCTGTGGCTGTGAAGTGTCTAATCTCCTGGAAATATAAGAGAAGAAGGGTTTTTTGATTTATTGATTTATTCCATCTGGATAGAAACTATCTGATTATCTCTCTTTTTTTCTCTCTACCCAACCAGTCGAGGCAGATGACCGCCCACCCAGAGCCTGGTTCTGGTTCTGGTTTTGCTCAAGGTTTCTGCCTGTTAAAGGCAGTGTTTCCTTGCCACTGTCTCCTAGTGCTGCTCATGGTGGAAATGTTGGGTCTATACATGTAGAGTTGGTTTAGACTTGCTCTATATTAACACGTTTATGTATTAATATTAGTGCTAATATTTTCCTCTTGAACAAATTATCAAAGGTTTACACCCCCCCTCTCAACCCTTCCGAACGGGCCTGATCGAGTCAGTCTTTTCTGACTGGTTACATGAGGCATTTTTATTCTGATTGGACTATTATTCCGATGATTAGTGGAATATTAGGGTCCCTGTAAACGCACACGGTGACAGCACGACTTAATGAAACTGATGTTTTGCGGCGTGTGCACAGTGTATTGATGGTGAAAACAAACACAACTTCCTCATGGATCAGGCCTCTGTGTTGCAAAGGATACATTTATGTTCAGCCTTTGGCTGCAGTGCACTGGCTTCAGATAAAGATCAAAAGCAGAACTCAGTATTAGTCAGCTAAATGGCCCTGAGGGACCCTGGAAACTGTAGTAGAATTACAGATATTTATAACATGTCAGCTGTTAGATACACACTCTGTTTCACTAACAGAAGCGTGCACACCTCTGACACACACACACACTGCCTTTATTTTGTGTTTGCTCTCATGTGCACATGCACACTCCTGTCACATACTCATCCCATACACTTAAAGATACAGCAAGGAGGCAAGGACGCACAGGAATGTGTGTGTGGTCAGTAGGCCTTGACTCCTTTTGTCCCAGAGGTCATAATCCCTGGGGTCAGAGGCCAGATGAAGTGTGCCACACTACGGACCCTTGATCGGGGCAGGTGGTCAGTGTAAATTAGGAGCACCAACCCCAACATGCACACACACTTAGTGCTTAGTGGTAACCTACACGCTTTGAGAGGCAGGGGAAGGTTGCTGGTTCAAGTTACAAGTTGCCACTATACTACATTACAGCATCACTACTCTTGTGGAATAATGCTATAAAAAGTACTGGCAGTAATGGTAACACCACAGTTGTAGTAATAGGAGGAGTTAGGAGGTACGGTAACCTCCTGAGAACTGAGAACCGAGGAAAAAAGTATCTTCCATTTGAATTTTTCTTGTCTCTGCATGAAAACAATGTTCCCCTCATTCCACCCAAACACATGAGATATCATTGGAAATGTCAGGATGTCCTCTGTTTAGCACAGCAGGACTTAGTAGTCAAAAGATATAGACCAAAAACCAATGTCCACTACAGAGGACATAGATGAATAGGCTGGGTCTCAGGAGGGTAAGGAGCAGTACTGACAGCAGTGATGGTATTGTGTGTAGATAAAATGTTAAGACAGTAACAAGTAAAGCTGCAGGGATACTCTGCGTGTACTCTGTGTAATATAACACAACTAACATTATATGATGAATACATGATAAACACACAGTAAATAAAGAAATATGACAAACTGTAAAACCACATTGTGCCATACATATTGTGTATTTAGACATAAAGAATTATGGTCATAAGAGCTATTTCTGTGTTTTTATTTTTACAAATGTCTTTACACTGAAACTCAAAAAGATTTAATCATTTATATATTACAAAATATCAAATTCTAAGTTATAAAATGATATTACACATATTTCCAGTGCTGAGTTGAATCATTTTACTATAGTTTGAGTACAAATGATAAGAGTACTAGTTAGGCTTCTGATGCAATACCCTAGCGGAGGAATCAAACGGCAGAGGTTTGCCTTGTTGCCTAGATACGAACGCGGAGGGTGACACGTTCAGAGGCCCTTCTCTGAGTGAAACTGGCGTTTTGTAGCGGACATTGTGGCTCTGCGTATTACGTGTCATGGAGGAATGACCTTCCTCCTGCTTGAGCCGGAATGTCGCCGGTTTCCTTGATGCTGTTGAAGAAGCACTGGACGTGAAAACAGCGCCATTTCTGTCGGCGTCCATGATACGCGATGCTACCGCAGCGGATTCCAGAGCTCCAGCTCGGAACGCCAGCGGGAGAGAAGTAGCCGCTCCCCTTTCGCTGCGCCGCGTTACTTCAGCCCAGGGCCGGTAAGTAACCCGGCTGGGAGTCGTCTTCTGTCCCCGGTTAGTCGGCTTCCTCTCTCGCCGTGTGACTGTATGCGTACATGTTTGAAGGGACAACGTCTGACAAGTCTTCTGGTAACGTTCGCCTACCGGGGCAGCAGCTCCTCCCCCCCTCGGTCACAACAACAAGCGCTATCGTTTGTTTCACTTTGAACATCGCTGTTACATTTGGCTTTCGGTCATTTTGGCTCCACTTGCTTCTGAAAGTTTCACCTGACGTTCGCGTGGTGCTGTCTGCTAGCTAACCTAACTATGAAGTGGAGCCGCGTCAGTGCTGTAATGTCAGAGGACAGACGCAGCTGCGTCCACCTGTCCGACATGTAGCAGACTAACGTAAGTCTCCGGGACGGGGAGGCGTCCTGATGCATGTTCGGGCAACGTAAAGTAAATAGTAATAAAGTATTTAATGACCGGAGACGGGCAGCTCTCGGTAGCTAACTTAGCTTGTAAGCTAAAGGTCGGCGGTCCAGCTAACCTTGTCGTTCGACTGCAAAGTGAAGCTAACCGACGTTAGCTGACACTTCAGTTGTTACCAAATCACCGATTCTGTGATAACAATGACAGCAACACATAACCTCAAACATGGCTGTTGTGTAGCGGCACTCGACAGCACAGCAGTGATTAAATGTCCGTAGGTGGCATATTTACACAACGTTACAACACAGCCGAAGTAAAGCAGCTGCTCGCTAGTTAACAGCCCTTTACTGTAACGTGTTGTAGCAGTCAGAAGCTGGCTGCCGGAGGTAGTTTGCATACAAGGAACAGCTGGGTTGTAGACACTGGTCAGCCATATTTAGCAGGTATCGATGAAGCTAGCTAAGCTTTTAGCTGTTTTTAGCTCCACCTGTATTTACTTCACTGACACAACGCTATTCTACGACCGGGTGATGGCTGTTGAAATTGTATGCTTTCATACTGCAAAGCTTCTTGCCCTTTGACGTCTTTACAACCTATAATGTGCCACTGTTGAGTGACGTCCGGGCCAGCCAATCAAATCGGTGCAGCCTCCATTTGCTCTTCACGTTGGTTCCCTAAATCCTCTGCTTCCACATGAAGCACATGCACTTGACAGCAGGCGTTTTCCTGCCCGTTGCCCACACAGTTGTACTGCTTGTTGTTTTGTCGTGGGCACCAATCCAAGACGTCCTTGTTCATAGTTGAAACTATGCACCAGTTGTCTTTTGTGATTTTAGTGGGGGGGAATAATAAGTAAAAGTAGTATTGAGTAAAGTGGTGCTTCCCGTTTGAGGTGTACTTTAAAGCCTGTTATTCAGGTGTTTCAAAATGACGTGGTCAGTAAATCTTGAGTCTAAAGACAAGACATTTACACCCATGATGTGTCATGATTGTGGCTGCTGTCTGCATTATTTACAGAGCTTGTGTTTTCTCAGGAGCCTATTAGCTTTCAGGGATGCAAGGCTATGATCAGACAGACATTAAAATCCTTTGGCATAAGGAACAAAACTCAAGTTCTGTGGCAGGATCTGTCATAACATTCAGCCGTGGGTTTCTTTCCTCTTTAAAATCCAAGAAAACACCATTTCTGTTTCTAAAAGCAGTGGTCTCATGCCTTCGTGCATTTTTTGGAAATATAAAGAGGCTTTTCTTGGTGTATGTGAATAAAGCCTTTGAATATTATCTTTGTCTTTTCAAATGATTGCATTCAATATTGAAATATGAATTTGTTAAACTGATGCATGGTTGCTCTGTTTCAGGTTGTGCCGGTGAAGTAAGACGTAGCCCCAAAATGGACCCTTCCGACTGAGACGCAAACACGTCCTGTGTTTTGCTCAGCAGCATAAGCCATGCCTGACGAGTAAAATCCCCCTTTTTGCTCAAAGCAATAAAAAAAAAAAAAAAAATCCCCCCCCATCCTACATGTCTCCCCATGTAGAACCCCTTCAGTGCGTCCTGCTGGAGTGACTGCCCCTCTTCCCAAGGTTCTGCCTGGTCCTGTCTTTGTGCTCTTCTTCACTGACCACCCTACGCTAGCTACCCGTCACAATGCTGCTCCACCTGAGAATGGCCAACACCTGAGGTCTCATGCGTCCAGTGAGCACCGATTCAGACGGTCCTCCTCCTCCTGAAAACCTCTCTTGCCCCTACTCTCTCGTGGGCCCCCTGCCTGTCTCAGAGATGTCTTTGCTCCAGTCGCTGGGTCCAGTACAAAGCTGGCTTGGCCAGGAGCTTGAGAAGTGCGGGATTGACGCCATGATTTACACCCGCTACGTCCTCAGCCTTCTCCTGCATGACAGTTACGACTATGATCTGCAGGACCAGGTGGGCTCCCACAACCTTAAAGGAACATTATATATAAAATTAATAAAGTCAAACAGCTTAGAAAATGATTGTCATTGGTTGTGTTATGCAGTGGGCTGTGTTCACAAAGGGCAGTTAGTGTGTGAATATAATGGCCTCGTTAGTGGAAGACATCCATTTGCTTGGAGAGGTTAACAATGGGGTGTTTCTTCCACATCATGATATTTGTACCACTAATTCCTTCCTTTGATTTCTTTCACTTGTCATTACATTTTACTGTGTGCAAATTGTTACGGTGTGTGTATATATATATATGCCTGTATAGAAAACAAATTTAGTATATCATTTGTGAAATCTTAATATTTTTCCATGTTTGTTCTACACTCGAACACTTGCTTGTCCTTTGAGTGACTTCTGGGTTTTGTGTCTAAAAGGAAAATGACATCTTCTTGGGCTGGGAGAAGGGAACTGGGAAGAAATGGGGCAAGAGTAAGAAGAAAGGAGGGACTGACCTGAGTCTTGAGGAAATGAAGAAGCAAGCTGCTGTGCAATGCCTCCGCTCTGCATCTGATGAAGTAAGCATCATTATCATTCATCCACTGTGTTTGAGGAGTGGTGTTAACTAGTTATGCTTTATTTTTTCTGTAGTGTAAAATAATCATTAACCCTGAATCACTTTTGCTTTTGAGGAATGCAAACCAGTAATTACTCATGCATGGAAGACGGAACTGTTTGACCTGCCTCGTCTTTTATGAAACGTTTGAGTGAAAGCATGAATTCTGAATACAGAAGGCACGAGGTTGAAATTGGTCTAATTATGTCAGGAATTTGTTACTGTAGTATTTCCTCTTGCTTGTTAAGGTGCAGTCATGCAGATATTAATTGCACGAATCACGATAAATAGGCACAGAATAAAGCTATGTGAATTGAACAAGGGAAGATCTTCATTACACTGTATATGCATCAACACCTAGCAGAAAGATGCTGGCCGGGTGCTGGGGAGAACTGGGATGATATTCTTTACAAAAAACATTGTACGTGGGTTTTGTTTGAACAATATCTTAACGCGACGTTAAGGGGGTGACTACACAGTTTAAAACAAGCTTACAGTGCATAGGCTGATGAACCTTCAGTGTTTTCTCTCTGTCTGATACATCATACAGCTCAGGACAGACCGACACGGCCGCAGGTCACTGGTTACCAGGGTGACGAGTCCCATCTAATATATGATTTGTTGCCCGAGAAAAGGTGCCAGAGATGACACCACGGCGCCTTTCTAGAAAGTTCAGAGATTTTCGATTAGAAGTGCACGGAGTGGCTGCTCAAAAAAAGGTGCTGGGCCGCATGGGGGTGCAGACGCGCTCTTTTCATTGGGAACAGTTGGAAAAAAATGCTATATAGACACAAGTCTTCATTGGAAAGGCTCAGAGGGTAGTGCGGTCCTCTAACCCCAGGGTTGGTGGTTCGATCCCAGCTCCTCCTGTCCACATGTTGAAGTGTCCCTGGGCAAGGCACTGAACCCCAAGAAGCCCCCAGTGGAGGCAGCATGGCAACTGTGTCCCCATCGGTGTGTGAATGGGTAGATTTGACTACTATTAAAGCTTAGATTACTGTTACAGTACTTTGGGAACCGTTCCAAAGGTTTTATTTGTTTAAAGTCGATCCATGAACTTAAATAATGCTATCTTCACCTATAATGCATGTGCGTGTATTCGTTTTATTCCATAACTTTGTGCGAGTGAAGAGATTTGCTGACCTTTTTGTGTGTGGCCAGCAGTAGTACAGGAGGTGTGATTTAGTTGAGAATGACACAACATAAAGTTGGAGGGGGAAGGGTCTGCAAGGCAAGAGGAGGTGTGTTGAGCTCCTCTCTGGGGACTGGACTATGCAGTCTATTTTTTTTTTAACCAGCACACGCTGCACAGGATTGCAGCAGTGTTGGTTGGCTGTCAGCTGATCGGCATTAGCACAATGACGCAAGAGGAAATGCAGGGCAGGAGAAAACTTTGCTTTGCTTTTCATGAGGTGGCATGGTAAGAAGTATCCTTCTTTTCTGGAAGAGTGAACAGGAAATAAGCTAAAGACACGGCCAGACTGGTGCTTTGTTTGAAACGCTTTGCTATGACAGTGCCTACTTGGTCTAATCCAGCGTGTTAACGTGATTGTCTTGTTTATGTCAAACCTTAGTAGTTTATATGTTTTTTTTCTGTATCCTATTGCTCAATTTGAGAAGGCAGTAAGCTAACAGGATATGTAGTAAATGTGAAGAGTGTCCATACATTGTGAGGCAATCACTTATTTGTCTATTTTTTTTTTTTTAAGCATTTCTGCACCATAGCTATATATAGCACCATCATAGCCGAGCATGCCTAAGCTCTCAGAAGTCAGCTGGCTTGACTTGTGTTTACCGCGTGCCTTTCATTCTTTGTTTTGGGTCACATTAGGAGTCAAAGTATCTTTTGGGAACTATGCATTCATACCTAAGGCTACTCGATCTCGTCAGCCATGGAGTTAGAAAATAAAGTATTATGTGTTTGTTGTGGTTTGTTTTTTATATCTATTCTTTGTTTTTTGTATCATGAACAACCAGACATGTTGTAGGGCTGGTGCTTAGTGCCCCCCTTATAATACCTGGGCAAGCTGATCCCTATAATATATCACTACAATGTAGTAACAGTAATACTCTACCATGATTTCAACATCGTCATCAGACACTCCTGTTATATAGTAAGATGTGCCTTTTGATTATATTGTAGGCTTCAGATGTGTATTTTTTTTTTTCATTCACACTACTGGGCATACGACCGTTGCCAAATATGCATGCATCATTTAATGAAATTGTTAGTGGCTGTTCATAATATTAATTTTGACTTCTCAAAAATCTGTTTTGTTTTTCTCATATGTGCAGAACTCTGGAATTGAGAGCCTGGTTGAAGAGCTTTGCTCTAAACTAAAGGATATCCAAAACAAACAGAAAGGTTTGTGTGATACCCTTTACTATAATTTTTAGAACTTTTTGATTAGAAAGATGGGCAAAAGTTGAATAAGTCTTAATGTTCAATATTTTTTACAGAAGATAAACAGATTCAGAAGAAATCTGATGGCGCTCAGTCTCCAGAGCGAGCCGAGTCCCCCTCTTCAAAGGACCAGGTGGAAATGTAAGCGACATCATGGATATTGTCTGTATGAATATGTATGTTTACAAAACGTGGCTACACAACACACCCATATTAATTTGAACTCCACTGCTAAGAATACATTTAAATCAAGCTTTCTCTCTCTGTTGTGACTGCAGGTATTATGAAGCCTTTCCTCTTTTGTCAGAGAAACCCGTTTGTCTCCAAGAGATTATGACGGTGTGGAACAAGGCTAAGACCAGCGCATACTCAAGTTCATCATCCTCTGCAGCCCCACAGACCAGCACAGACACCTCTTCCCCAAAAGATTGCAACAGTGAAGGTGAGGCTGCAAAGGAGCGAAACCTCGAGGCATGTGGTACCATCACTACTGTGACCAACGAGAGAAGCCAGCAACGACGAAGCAAGAAAGAGAAAGAAAACCGATACCATGGTGGTGCAGCAGGGGAGGAGAAGTCTACCATCCACTGTAAGAGACAGACGAGACATCGATCTGAGGGCAAATACAGACCCAGATCCTGGTCTTCTGGCTCTAGTGAAGCAGGCTCAAGCTCAAGTGGGAACCAGGGTGACTCTAAGTCATCGAGAAGCAAGGCAGTTAGAATAAGGCACAAATCCAGGGAGGCTGCAAAGAATAAGAGAACACGCAACAGTGGGCAGCTGAAGGTAACTGACAAAGAGTTGCGAAGAAACACAGGAGGGAGCAGTAGCAGCGCCGCTGGAGGTGCTGCCAAACAACCCCAGCTTTACAAAAAGGGGAAGAGACCTCTGAAGGAGATTCATAAAGATCCAGGCTGGAAGGAAGCAAAAGAGTCCGGAGTTGAGGCCAGAAACAAAAAGGAATATATGGAGGAGCCACTTTGGTACACTGAGCCCATAACAGAGTATTTTGTACCTTTCAGTAGCAGACAAAGCAAGCTGGAAACAAAATATCGAAGCAAGGTAGACTCTCCTGATGGCTTTGCTTTGTCAACTGACATGGAAAGTCTGCCAGAGAGAATCCAGGGAATCTGCATTGCCAATGAGAGCTACCAGAGAGCATACCTAGCAGCAGGCTCGTTTGTGGATGGGCACTTTGTGGAAGGGCCTGGCGAAGCAGAAGATGAAACTGCTGAACTCACTGGGACCTCAAGCTGCCCTCAGCCAGAGGATAGTAGAGATTTAGATGACAAGCATCTGTCTGAATTCAGTCACTTCTATGAAGTTGATATTTATCAATCCATATTGGATACTAGTGCCTCAGACTCTATACAAGAGAGTCGGATCTTAAGCATGATTCGACAAAAAAGCAAAGAACAGAGAGACGTTGAGGCAGAGTGTTGTTTAGTGTTAGATGGCCTTGAGCAGCAAGGGAAAAGTGCAATACGGGCAGACTCGCAGCAAGCTTCGGGATCGGTTGGATTCTTGATGGAGGATATTGAAAACATGGCTCAAGTGTGGGGATGTTTTTCACCATCTACATCAGAAGATATAGATGGAGAGAGCTTTGTAGGAGACTCTCCCATTCGGCTCTCCCCCCTTCTTGATAGTGTGTCATTCACCCTGAGTAAACTATCTGGAAATCTGGAGGAGATGCCTGTTCCTGAAGCCACCAGTGAACCATCTGGTTTGAGCTCATCCTGCTTCTCTCTTTTTGAGCTGCAGTATGACAGCCCCACTTTTCCTTTTCCCCACGACTCACTCACCGTTTGTCACGAAAACAACACAGATTCTAGTAGCTGTCTCGACCCACATTCTAACAAACGGTCTCGTTTGCTAATATGGACCAAAAATAGTGCCTTTGATGAAACTGAACACTGTTCTAACCTTTCAACACGAACTTGCAGTCCATGGTCACATTCAGAGGAGACTCGTTCAGACAATGAGCAAGGAAATGTTCCAACAGAGGATGCTGCTCAACCTGGCAACGAAGAGATTGATTGTATAATCCCTCCTCTCTCTGGTACATATCTGGAGGATGAAATCTTGGATTTCTTGCAAGAAGACTCTGGGCATAGGTGTGAAGAGGTCAGTGTTAATACATCATCCAATCAGACCTTCACCAAAAAATCGAAATTGGAGTCCATTTGTGGAATAGCATTAGAAGAGGATGAGAGTAAACAGTACAGCGCTGGCATGTTTTCGGACAACACAAACCAACACAGTGATGACTACAGCTCAGGGATTAGAAAGGACATTTGGACTGCAATAGGAGATGACAAATCTGTAATGTCAAGGCAAGACGCAGAAAAAACAAGTGAGGGGCTATTAGATGAGTCCAGCAGTTACTGCTGCAGTTGTCTGGAGGTGGAGGCAAAAGGAGTTCCAGTTCAGGGACCCCAGGAAAAAGCAGTGCAGCGGTCGGAGTATCATCTTTGGGAAGGCAAGAAAGAAGAACAGGACTTAGCCAAAAACAAACTAGATGGTGCTGGGGATTACATGACTCCGTCCAAGCCCTGGGACTTGAACTCTGACAAGGAGAGTACATCATTCATCCTAGGAGGGGTGTATGGAGAGTTGAAGACACTAAGTGGTGATAAGAATTGGGCTGTCGTGCCACCAAGTGACACCCACGATAGCCTGCTACAGTGTGCCGCTGCAGCTGCATCTGCTTCTAGCTCAGACATGCTTACCATCACTGGCACAGATGTGTTCATGAACACCGGCAGCTGCTTTGCCCCTGGGCACAGGCCCCTGTGGAGGCCTCTTGTGTCGTTTGGGCAGAGTGACCAGGCCATTAGAGGAGGCGGAGATGGATTGAATAAGGGATTTTCTTTCATCTTCCATGAAGATTTGCTTGGATCTTACGGAGGCTTGCGTAGTGAGGGGCGAGGCTTAGAATACCCATTTGCATCCTTCAACCTGAACAATCCCTTCTCTCAAGTCCTCCATGTTGAGTGTTCTTTTGAGCCTGAGGACATTGCTCCGTTCAGTCCAGGGTTCAAGCCCAAATCGATTCTTTGCTCAGATTCTGAGAACGAAGCTCTCCACCCACGAATATATGGCATCAACCGGACACAGTACAGGGCCATTCGCATTTCCCCCAGGACTCATTTCCGACCAATATCAGCCTCAGAGTTGTCTCCTGGTGGAGTGAGTGATTCAGAGGCTGAGACTGATAAAGAGGAGATGAGTTTTCCCGTCCTGGCGCCGGTGGACGTCTTTGATGATCCTCAGGCAGATCTCAAACCTCTGGAGGAGGATGCAGAATGTGAGGGCCCTTATTACGGGAAGTCAGAACTGGAATCTGGAAAGTTCTTACCCAGATTAAAGAAGTCTGGCATGGAGAAGAGTGCCCAGACCTCTCTGGATTCACAGGAGGGCTCCAGTACCCTCCTGCCAATCGCTGAGCAAGAGATTTGCTTAGACTGCAAAACGGCAGCAGCTGCATCAACTGCAGGTGGAGAGACAGACGTCTCAGTCATCAAGATTCATAAGGATGAATCTTCAGGAGAAAAGCAGTCCTGCTTATGTGCACCAGCAGGTCCGATCCCCAAGTATGGGATTGCTTATGACTTTGTTGGAGATGGTCCAGAGGTGAGAGGTTTTTTAAACGGTCTCCTAAGATTATCAATATTTCATGATGATGATAAAATATTGGACTAACACGGTGTTTCATGATGCGTCATCAGCTGTTCCACCTGTGATGTCTCAGGCGGCAGTTTACTGAAACACACTAACCACTTCTCATTTGTCTTGTTTAGTTCCCTCTGTTAAATGTAAGTGGACAGGGAGGAACTGGCAACCAGCAAGATGAGTGCTGGTGGCAGAACACACTCTGTTCCCCCCTTTTCCCTGGATCTCAGTGTACAGGTAAACCTGTTTTCAAAAACATATTGTCAACGTTGACCATTTTATTCACAATACTTGCAAATCTGCAACACATCAAACCAGTGTTTTTGTTGGTCATTATTCTATGTCAATTTGAGAGATGATCGGTATCAACAAATTTGTTCTAAGGGCTGAAGTCGTTAGGCAACATACAACTCATTGGACTCTATTTACCTGTCCTGAACTGCAACACAGTTTACTGTAGTAATTTGTGTGGGCTGAGAAACGTTTTCATGTATTGTTACTTTAATAATCTACGACTTAGATGTCTGGAGCTCGTATGCGGTAGTGGTAGCAGGGCTGATCAAAACATTGTTTAAATTTTACTTACTAGTATTGATGGAATAACCATGGTCTCTGCCTATTATTTTGCCAACAAACTAGAACCAGGGCTGGGCCATATATCATGAATGTTTTCGAATATCAATAATGTGCCCTATAGCAGATGACCATATGGTTATATTTGAGTTTTTAGGGTTTCCGCTGGTCGCGTGTTGCGGCGGCAAAGCAATCACAAAAGAAAACGCAATAATCGGATAACATTGGTTACTCTACCTGCGACTTTCAGCAACGGTATTTGGGAGACCTCCGGTTTTAGCCTATTTTGACATTAGCCTGACTTATATCTGCTAACTAGCTAGCTCTTTTCACAGTCTGGACCAACTCCGCAAGAAGGCGCCGTAGTAATGTTACATAAACAAGAACTTTACGTTTCTCTTCTGTGGCATCAAACACAACACACAGCCTTTCAGTAACTACTATGCTGCAACCTGAGCTTATTTACACACTTTTACAAAGTAACATAACTACTGCTCACACACCAGTGCAGTTAAGCTAACCAGCAAAAGTACTAACACCCCACATTGAAAATACTCTGCTAAAAGTAAAGGTTCTGCATTCTAAACCATACTAAGGTAAAAGTATTACGTGATTGTGCAGTAAAATGGTCCCTTTCAGTGTTTTTATATGATGATTTTGGGTTAATGTTAATGCGTGTGTTGCATTTTACTACTGTAGATGTTTACTACTTTATATACATATTTATATTTTCAGTATGTTGTTTATATATGTGGATCGATCTATCTGCTGAAATGGTGGCCCGTGACTGGAGACTTTGTACACTAAAATACATGACACAAAAGGAGTTGCTCATGGAAAAAGACGGACTACACTACTGGCCACAAGCTTTTTCTACAGCCTTTAAAATATGTGAACTATCTAGATCGTGTCTCCATTTTTGATAACTGCTACTAAAATCCACGGAGGGATTTTTTTGATAAAAGCATCTGCAGTGGAATTGAGCTGAGGTCCCTCATTAGGTCACAGAATCTGAAGGGTCACAGCAGGACCGCTAACAAACACTGCAAAGTGTCTAAAAATGGTTGCAAAGTCACACTACATGGTTGGTCTGGATCCCTACGGACTCTGTTCAGTTAGAAAATACAACCAGTGCAGGAGATACAGTGGAAATGTATCTGTGCAGCAGTCTAACCATTTTGCATCACCCTTTATTCTCCAGGGAGCAGCAACGTTTGAATACTCCAGTTTTGCAGAGGACACCTGTTGGAGAGAGGAATCCTTCCTCCTTTTGTGACTGGACTTCTACCAGCAAAGTTTCAGGGTCATATCAGAGCTGGGAAAGCTAATGTAGGCTAACTTTCTGAGACACCACTCCATAACCCTCACAGATAACCCTGCTGGTTTTCATTTACTAACTTAAAACCTTGTGTAATCAACAATCAGATCAACAAAAAGTGAGTCAAAATAGGAAAACTCAAAAAATATGTTCTGTCTTTGAGTGATGCCATGTCCGGACATGCATTTTAGAATTTGTTTCATTTGAATCTTCTATACACTCGTCCTCATTCAAGTCTCACAGGTAGTAAGGACAATCTTTTGTTCTATCCTTGTCAGTTTTGTTGCCAGCGTTTTGCTTTTGAACTAGGATACTGGTAGTTGGTGTCTGTGTGTTTGTCCAGCCAGTCTCACACCTCTTTTCTAGTTAAACCTTATGTTGTGTGAAACACCTGCTATCACATCCTCTACTTTCCATCTTGTGTTCAGAATGATAATTCAAGGATGTTGAGATTTCTGACTTGTGTAAGAATTTGAGAGTTTAATTGAAATAGTTTGGATGACTTTCTGAATGTGATGTAGCGCATGTGTGGTCTTTATTCAAATATCCCTAAAGTCCCCATTTGTGAAAGGTTATCATAAATGAGTCTGATTTTTTTTGAATGGTGATAGTCTTGCAGAAGCTAGCAGTGGACATAGTATATGGTTTGTGAGGCTAAAATAAAAAAAAAAAACTCAAAATAAAAAAGGAAATCAAAAGGAGTTTTGTTGGGGGG
>JAVQJV010016119.1:0-11785 GCA_036024995.1 Gadopsis bispinosus | reverse complement strand
TAAAAAACCTTAAAACAGATCGTCTTCAATTTTGGTGGGACCTAGAGGAGCAACAGAACCAAATAGTCACAAGAAAAACAGAGGAAATAGAAAGAAAAATGCAGGATATATTGAAATGGCCTTATTTTTTACAGCCCCAACTCAGCTTCCAATCAGATTCGTGTTAAGTGAGTGACAGGTGTCGTGGCACGCCCCCTTGATTTTCTGAGCATTTGGGCTAAATTCATTCAGCACAGAGACACTGACTTTGGACCAATGACAGCCAGCGTGGCGCTGCAGTGATGTGACAGAGGGAACAGACAGGGGGCACAGCGTCCAAACCATGTTGACAGAACACTAAAAGACTAAATCGTAAGTTGAAGCTTTCAGTAAAGCTGCTGTATCAATGTTGGGTAAAGTTAACATGAGGGCCACCGCATCGCTATGCAGAGACACAACAAGCTGCTAAAGACAAACAGGCTTCACTGTCACGGATTGTGGACTGAATGTTGTGGGACACACAAGCTCTGCGGGGTCCGACGAACCTCCGACTTCACTGCAGCGAGGCGAGTTTCAGAACCTCATTGATCAGTGGCCTTTTTTAGATTTAGCCAGTTAGCTGATCACCTGTCAAACACACAGGTTGCCAACAACACGTCTAACACGTGTTCAGGCCTCACTGACTGTTCTATCGTGCAGCAGTTACTCTGTTACTCCTCGTTAGTGGACAGAACTGCGGTGGGACTCGAAACACTCCAGAGGGAGAAGCTGCAGCCGTATGAATTAGAAAACTAACTAAAAACAGTTGCAGTATTTCTAGACAGTCGTTACAGCTGTAACATGTGTTGTAGTTCATCTCTAGCTGGACCCTTTCTGACATTGTCGGCTCCACAATGGAGCATTCTGATTATTATGGAGTCTACCATCATTCTTGCAAATATATTTTTTGTTAAAAATGGCATGTGCTAAGGTGGACAGAGAAAAAAAAGTCATGAGAAAAAGAGATACAGAGAGTTTTTTGGCACCAGGCCTTTCTTGTGAGTACTTCTGTAGTGTTATTCTAGAGAACTTGTTATAATAAGATATAAAGTGTTGTTGCTGTAACTTGGTATCTGATATGATGCTGTTGCTGCTGCAGCGCAAACTATTGATGGGTACAATGCATTTGTCAGCCCAATGTCACCACCAGCCGTCACTGCTAATAACTTAGTACCTAATTAATCTCAGCGTGAAATTGAACCGTTACAGCAGCAAGATAATAAGAAAAAACTATACAATACTATCAACAATAACTTAAAATAAGTGTAATGCTGAGCAGTGGTAGCCTAGTGCAACATAGTTAGGTGGACTTAGTGCAAAATTAACAAAATCCCTAAGGTCATGGTACCAGGATGGATACTTTTTAGCCAGTTACTAGGGATCATGATTGGTTAATACACACTTAATTCTGACTTTTAACACTGCAGTCAGTCGACGTCAACCCAAGATTGTAAAGTTTGTTTAAAGGTATAGAATCATATAAGTCACTTCCCTGGGCATGTACCACTCAGTTACTCAGCTTAAATACTGTGTGTGGCTTTGAGTAATCCACTGCAGACGATCATTGTTGGACTTCTCAAATCCAGCATCCCTGCTCTGACCACAGAGCAGCAAACAATGGCAAGATTACATTTTATATTGAAATATTCAACGGTTGAGCTCAGACGTAATCCCACGACTAATCAACCCTCTCAGAGAGTTTACACTGATCTTGAAAGAATGAAAGACAAAGTAAATTTTTTTAAGCGATGAAGAGAAGCAATGACAAATAAAGTTTGTGTTTTGTAGGTTGGTGGATGGAGGATGTTACATTCCATGCAAGTCCACAGAGCTATTTATTTTTTTGTTGATATAGGTTCAATGTAGATAAAGTTTCGAGAGTAAAAAAATTCATAGAGCAAAAGTCCTGGCTTTATTTTTACTAGGTTTAATTATATTTCTAAATGCTTCAGTGAGGTTTTCAAGAGCAGCTATCTGCAATGTGTAATATTTCACATTTATGAAGCATCTGCATAATAAAGATAAGGTATTCAATTAACCGCGCCATAAATATTCCATGTTATTAAATATTAATCATTCCACATATTGCTTTGATTTCTAACTACTTAATTACAAACACACCGCTCTGCTCCGGCACTGTGAGTTGGGCATTTCATCGTCTTTTAGCAGACTATAAAGTGTTTAGCAAAGCACTTCACACACAGCAATGAAAGCCTGTGTGAGCCCAGTGAGGGCCACCCAGTCTCGGTCACACCCCCACTGCGTCACATATATAGAACGTCACCATTTATTTTTATTTCAGCATCAGCGTGACATGCAGTTAGTTATGAGACCCCCCCTCCCCCCACCCCACCCCATGGCTGCAACACACAGAGGTACATTCATGCTTTTTAATTTGGACCACGTAATGCAGATTCATCTTGCAGGAAATTTACACCTATTTTTACAAAAAAATCGGACCGTTTCACAGTGTTAAGCAAGTGTTTATTGGGAGACATTGGCAAATGACTTATTTTGGTTTTTTTTGTTTTTCTGTCGAGCTTGAGCTTATGTTTTAATGGCTCTGGCAGATGCGTCTGGTTCAGACAGTCAGACAGATTTCCAGCCGGCCTGGCCCGGGTGATGATGACGATGACTGTAGGAGCTCCATTGATGCCTTTCTGTAAACAACCAAGTTAGCTGTTGCTGATGTGGAACGTTCTGCTTCCGATCCACTATACATGAGAGCAGGTATAAGTCACCTCCCTGCCGTCGGAACGACCACGACCCTCTTTTGGGTGAAAGCGAGCACTCTAAAGGTGCTGGCAACAAATTGAAAAAAAACTACTCGTACCATGCCTAAAAGCTGCTGCGTCACATTTTGCACATGAAAACCCAGCTTATGGTTTTCTTTCATTTTCAGTTGAAATTTCAGTCTTATTTATGTAGTAAAATCCAAATAACAGCAAAGATATCTCAGGGCACTTATTCATTCCCACCATGAGCAAGCACTAGGCCACAGTGGCAAGGCAGAAACCTCGGGCAGAACAAGAACCAGAACCAGGCAGGTTCAAAGGACAGTAAAGGTAGAGATCTGCTGTACACGGAGAGGATGAAAATGGAAAACATTAAAATTTTCTTTGTAGAAATGGCTGTGTGTGTGAAGACAAATGCAATAAAAGGTCAGAACTACAGGTTCACAGTGTCTTAGCTGCTTTGCTGTTGCTCAAACACATTAACATATATAGATTGATGTAGATTGAATATAAATATCGTCAACATGGATCAATCCAACGCTTTTTAAATAACCTTTCTCTTCTGACATTGTGACCTTTTTATCATTGTGGCCTGAGGGACATGGATTTGTGTCTCATCTGTTTCGCTGGCTGCCTCATTGATAAATTCCATTGACAAATAAAAGGAGAGCCTTGGAAATTGTTGTTTTCCTCTCTGCTTAAGTGTCGATCACACACACGCGCGCGAGCACACACACAATCGGTGAGTTGAAGTGGTGCTCGGATGTGTGTGTTTGAAGCAACAATACACAAAAGCAGGTCAGGCAGACTGGGGCAGGAATCAGCACTTTAGCCTGCCAGCCATGGAGGTTGCAGACCAAGCTCCCCTCAGCTCTGCAGCATGAAATCCGGGGCTGTAGAGGGGGATTTGGCTTCTTGGTCTAAAGCCAAGCAGGGAATTGCATGACTGGCCATCACTGGCAGCTACACCCAAACCCGGCGACGCTTCCCCTCTTATCTGCCCCTCACCATCATGCTGCTGCAGCTCCTACCTCGTGGTGCATGAGCAATATTTCCACCAGCGTCCTCCTCAAAACCTCCCTAGAGATTTATCTGGCTGTTGAAGTAGAAAATGAATATTTTACAGTTCACTTGCCTGATCAATTACCTACAAGCTGTTGCTGTATTTTGTGGCTGGTCGGAGAGAGCGCTTGTAGGTAGTGATAGAAAGGTCCATAGGGAGCCTTCTCCTCTTCCAACAACGGCAAAATAATAAAAGAGCAAAGGAGTTGTGAATGAGAGGGTCTCTGGTGAGCCACCGCATTTTGTATGCATACAGCTCCGGAACTGTTGCAAAACAAATTAAAGCTTTTAAGCGATAATTAGCGCAGGTTAATTTCTAGAGGTTACAGACACACTGGGCTGATTAGAAGTTGCCAAGTGCTCCTTGATTCAAGGCCAATTTGAATATTTGCTAAATAAATATATAATGTCATCAGTGTTCACTGATTAACATCGATCTCTCTGATAATAATTGCGACTACCTGCTTGATGATGACTTGTGCTACTTGTATGTTATGCCTGGCTCTGAGGAAAACAAACCAAAACACAATCATCCTTTTAGGGCATGATAATGTCTTAGGCTGCGTTATAGTGTGCATAGTGCTCAATCTGGATTTATTGCTCAGATCTGATTCTTTAGTTTTGCTGTTCACGTTACCTTTTAGATGTGGCCAATATCAGATTCCGGTGCGAACTGGTCACGGCCCTGAACTGATCTGAATTGTCTTTGCAGCAGAGGTTTCAAGGTTCAGGGTGCATGTATTAGTCCACAAGAGCACGATGAAAATTAAGTTGCAGCCCGATTCACACCACACACACAGAGCACACATACAAAACATCCAAAATTAGAATAGAATCAAAATATAAATAAAACATTCTTACAATATTTTGTACACTTCACTGTGTGGCATTTGTTGCGATACGGGCTTATCGGCGAAAATAAACGGATAGAAATCCGGATCTGTAGGCTGACTGCAAGGCTGCTCTTGATGACAGTCTTTGCTCCATGTGCAAGTGAAAAATTAGAGTGTGTGAATGCGAAGAATGATTTAGTCGCACCAGTGGCTGACTGTGTTCTTACACCCAGGTAGGCAAGCGTTTATCTCTCCCCTCCTATTAGCAAAGAGCAGCGTGCAAAACATTCTCCCTTTTAGCCGGCGTTTGCCCTCCCTTTCACCGGTTCAAATGACAAACGTTGCCTGTGGCAGAGCACGTCAGCTGTGGCCAATTAACGTTAATTACTGTGTTAACTTAATAGCAGTCTAAAATGAAAGTTGTCTGTTGTTGGTTTTGTGTGCACTCTGCAGGCCGGTGTCAGTGATGCGGTGAAAAGAAGCGCCACTCTGTCACACTGCTGTGTAACTGTGTTTCTGTAGTTCCAACAGCTCCAACAGAGCGAGACGTCTCCTTTAGCTAAACAGGCTGATTGTGTCCATTGCAGGAGTCACATTATCAATAATTTAACTTTATTATCTTTTTAGTTTTTGAACCAGGATCTTCGGTATTTGGAGCCCCTGAAAAATACGGTGGGCTGCATTTAGAAGGCTACAGCTGCTATTTCAATGTGTCAGACTCATATTTAATCACCTTTTAGGAAAATATAAGGATCACACCAGACTCTGTATCTGCAGATGCCAGATATTAAAGGACTCGCATCGGGATCGAGGCCAAAACACTTCATCAGGACATCCTTTGTATTTTGTATATTTGTGTGTGTCTGCGTGGATCTGCTGAGGCAACAATTGCTCCCCATCTGCAGAATAAACAAAATACTGATGCTCAGTTGCAGTTTTTGGCTAAAAGCAGCACTTTATGGTTGTGGTTATCCTGCGAAATGTTACTGGATAAAAACTGGGTTGAGTAGACATAGTGAAATGATTTTAAACCTTTTTTCTTTCAAAGTCACTTTTCCTTGACCTCAATGCAAGAGGTCACAAGGTCACAGAAAGACATAAAGAATGCATAAGGAGTTAGGATGAGACCAGAGCGCTGAGAGCATCCTACAATAATACATACATTATCAATTTATCGGTCAAACTTCAACTGTTGCAGGGTGGCTGCAAGGCTCCGTGAGGACCTGATCATTGACATGCATGCGCCTGAAGCACAGTACAACGAACACAGCTAGTTCAAGCTGCAGTGCTCAGTTTTATGCAAATGCAGTGTGTGATTTAAATATTTAATTGCATTTATGGGGTTATTTGCATTTACAATTTGAACTCATCAGAGGAGAAATGAAAAAATCATCACATTCAAAATCAATATCATTATAAAGCCATGAGAACTGTAATGTTTGGTAATGAAAGACCACAACACCCAATCCAAAAAAATCATTACACATTAAATGATCATGAACATGCAGTTTGAAGTACTATACACACCTTAATACAACAGTAAAATAAAGGGACATGAATAAAATGAACATCTTTTTTTTTCCACCCTTCACACACACACCCTCCAGCAGTAATACACACACCCAAAGGAGCACTATACACACCTTTCAGCAGGTTGGGTGAGGATGGTCGGCACTGTGTTAACTCTAACTTGGGCAAAGATTGTGGCTTTAACTAAATGTTAACAAAGAAAACATGGGATTTCTCTTATCATGCTGATAACAACAGAGTTATTGTTTCTATCAAAACACCTGCATTTGCAAATTAGTAATGTATGTAGTGTCTGTAACTGTTATGTCTAGGAGACAGGGTTGATACAATATGTGACACGTGTGCACGAAGATGATTGGCACAGTCCTAGAGAGGAAGAGACATTTCCACTCAACACAACAAAACGGGCCGTCAGGTTTGTTTCAGGCAGCAGGACTCTAACAGTGTTATTCTATTGACAGTCAGAGACGTATTGTGTGTTTCTGCAAAACTATTCGTTCCAGCTGTTTACGGACCAGACTGGGTTCAATGACAATGTTTTTGAACATTCCATGCTGGTTGTTTTTGAAATGATTTATTTCTACAATATGCATGCATGGCTACCACAGTGCTGTTAAAGCCTGGCCTGCCCACCAAAAACCCAGCTTAAGAACATATCCACATCATCTAAAGTTTTTAATCCCGGAATGTAATGCCTTCTGTTCATTTGGAAGTGTTGTCACTTGTTACAACTGTTTGTGCTATAAACTAAACTTTGCAAGATCTGATGTGACAGTTGCTTATAGAACAGACTGCTTTGACCTCTTTAGAAGAAGTACTTGGACTACTGTGTGATTTTTACCTCATGTCTGCATACTGCTGATTTTCCTTTGAAGTCGAATTAGTGAAGTGTCTGATTATGTCTCAATCAAACACATCCATTGTCCTGCAATCAATTCCCTGATTGCAGGAGAGAAAGAAAATGTGTTTGGTAGTTTTAAAAATGGAGTACTGTTCATCAGGGGACATGCAGATGTAAAAGTTGGCAAACCCTGCAATCCTTCCACGCTGTAATCTCACACTGATCACTACTACAACATATTGAAATACAGGGAATCTGACACTCACAGTGAATTATATTCGGCAAATAATAAAAATAGAGGAAATAAGCAACTTTAAGAGGTTTGCCAGTGAACCGTCTGATCCTGATTGAGCAAAATCATTCAAATGCCACCGAGCCTGACGTTGGAGCATTTCAGTTTTGTAACCAAATGTTAGCGTTACTCACAGAGGCTCTGCACACTGGACCCACTGCAGTTTGCCTACTGTCCATAGCAAACATCCTCCACACCACCCTATCTCTCACCTGGACAAGAAAGAGAGCTATGTGGTATTACTGTTCACTGACTACAGTTCAGCGTTTAACACCAGGCTCGTCCTGAATCTCAAGGACCCAGGATTAAATGCCTCACTCTGCATGTGGATTCTTGACTTCCTGACAGGCAGACCCCAGGTGGTGAGGGTTGGTGGACACACCTTTTCACCCTTATTCTTAACATTGGAGCACCCCAGGGCTGTGTTTTCAGCCCGCTGCAGAATTCTCCATACACACAAGACTGTGTGGTCACTTTCAACTCCAACACCATCATCACGTTTGCTGACGACACAACTGCGGTGGGCCTGATCACAGCTAACAATTAGCGATGAGATAACCAGTTCATTTTAGTTATTTTTATCCCTGCTGCGGTCGGGAAGTAGGTTCCGGAAAATTTCAGAATAGAAGCATATGGAAATAAATTAAAATCATTTACAAGACACGCATGCTAAGTTTCACAATCATAAAAAAACATGTCAATAAAAAGTTTTCATTTAAACCACTGGGTGTGAAACTGTCAAGTACAAAATATAAAATCTAATCAAACTGATGAGTTTTCATAAAATAAATAAAAGACCATTTTAAAAAATATTTTAAAAAATACACCACTAAAAGAATGTTTTGAGAAAGATTTCAAGGTGTTGTTGACTCAGCCGGCCTTGATTCCTCGGGCAGGTCATTTCAGAGACTCGTGTACCTGACTGAAAATACTGTGCACCCTATATCAATCTGGGTATACTGAGCACCTCTATGCCTATGAACATGAAATGGCTCATATCATGTTTATGTACAAACAACCTGTTTGAATTAGAATCAGAATTCTCTTTATTGCCAAGTACATTCACACATGCAAGGAAAGTAAGTTGGTGCTGTTGGTGCACAAAAAGAACGCAAGATATAGCAAAAAGATATAATAAACTGAAATTACACTAAGATATAAATTTAAATAGAGTTTGCACATGGTTATGGAAAGGCGTGGGGTGAGAACTAGGGTCCCATAGTCAGTGAAAGGCAGGGGGCTTGTTAGTGAGCCCCACTGCCATTGGAAGGAAGCTGTTTAAGTGGCGTGAGGTTTTGGTCTTGATAGACGGGAACCTTCTCCCGGATTGCAGTCTCTGAAAGAGGTAGTAACTGGGGTGGGAGGGGTTGGCGATGATCTTCCCTGCCCTCTTCCTTCCTTACGTTACCGAACAAACTGGAGTGGGGATGACTCATTGAAATACCTGTGAAGATTCAGAGGTCTGGAACCAATCCATAACAATATTACATGGACATCTTATGATGTATATTTCCTGTATTCAGATATGCAAATGCTTTACCTTTAAATATCAAAAGGCAATAGATGCAATTATGACATGGAAAATTACTGTTTGGAATACCGATTTCCTGTGCAAATATTTAGTTGTGTATATGGCCTGATTTTGTTTCAACACAACTGCAAAAAACCTTTGTTTACTGCATTTTTATTTGTTTGAATTTCAGATTAAGTTGAGGTTTCTCTGAGAACATTTGAAAGTGTTTAGACTTTATCACAATAAGTATTTACATTTTGAGAAAATTAAGCCTGATTGTAGCACTTTAGAAAATGTCACAAAGCAAATGTAACAAAAACATTCACCCTTTGTGGACCATGAATATCTACAGAAGATTTCAAGGACATCCAGCCATTAGTTTCCGAGGTACCTTTCCATACACCAAAGTGTTGATCAAGGGAAACATTTGTCCTGAGTGGGGGGCTAAAGGAAAGGGCAGAGTGTCAAAATAAATTGGATTCATTAGCAAACTGACTGGCATACCAATACTTTGGTATTGTCTGCTGCGAGTGGGGCAAAAAACTTTAGGGAAATGCATTTGGCAAAAACTAGGGCATGAACTCAGATTCATAAATGGGTTTGTGATTATTTCTGGCCTGGATAGTGTAAATGAAATCTGACTTTATTGTGTTTCTGTTTATCAGGAGGAGGTGATGAAATAATCCGGATTGTGAAAATTGCTGGATTACACAGGAAATCACAATGGGAGCGATTGAGACTTTGCAAAGCGCCTTTTTGTCTGGCAAGAAGTTGACGCAAGCACAGATCATCATGCCAGATATAGAAAAAAGTAATTTAGGCTTTATGAATTTTAACAGTTATTACCTGCTAAGAGCTGTAACAAAGGTTTTGGTAATCCTCACCCTTCATTCAACATGCAGGCACACATGATTGAACAAGATTACGGTGGAAGTTCTTTGATGAAAACGGCTGACATATGTCTGCTGCAGAATAACCACACCAAGTTTGCTCATGCGACAGCGCAGGACTCGGACGCTCTTTCTCTAGAATCCTGTATGAAACCTTGAATTATGAACAGAAATAATCTCCATTATCAGTGCTCCTTTTATCTGTACAAACCAACAGAATCCATTCCATCTGCAGCTCATCAAGTCATTTGCGAAATGTTCTAAATTAATTTCTGTCCAGTCTTGCTGACAGTGATAGAGCACATTCACTAATTATATTGTTACCATAGTGACACTGTGGGACAAAGCATGGCGCTGCAGGCTTAATTTCTAAAGAACTATGTTTCCTTTTCAGTAATAATCGGATTTATTCAGCACGTAAGTATTCAGTTCTATGAGGTTCATTGGTTGCATTGCTCTTGCAAAGAGACTGAAACCTTAAGCCTACACGCTGTCAAATGCCGGAAAGAGGAATGAATGCAGAAAAACAAGTTTACTCCAAGGATGCAGACTTTTTACGACTTTTCATGACTCCATTATCATTATTATTATTATTTCCCCATTTTACTGTAATGTAGCGTACCGTATGTGTCACATACCTCTAAAGGTTATTCGAGGGCCTCCATTCTGCATTTTTCCACAAAAGGGGGACAAGCTAATGTAGACAGTTCTGTTGGATAGTTTTGAGAACTCACTGTTTTTGCATCATAAAGCTGTTTCTGGTTCGTGTGTGTTTAACTTGTTTTCTCTGCATTTGTAAACCTCAGCTGTGTCTATTGTGTTGTAGCTCTCAGCTAATGTCTGGACATCTGGGCTGCCAAATAACACTCAGGGTCAGAAATGTGCACTGTGGTTTTCATCGAGGTCACATCCAAACACTAAACTATTGCTACGTTTCCGTCTAGCGTCCACGCTACTCTGGCATTTTGTTGCTGATCCCATTTTAATTTGAAAACTCCATTATTGTGTTTTAGTGAGGACGGGCAGAAACATCTACTTTTTATAACCATGACGCAGACACCCACGCTCGCTTCCTGATTAGGTGCCCTTCCCGACGTGCCCTTCCCTGATTCGTCACGCCCCTAGCAGGTGATCCTTTTCCAGAAGAAAACAAACGACGTCAGCCTTGACTACCAACAGTTAATTCAACATGGATGAGGAATCGCAGGCATTGCCAACTTTGTTGTCTATGCTAGTATCTGTTGCGCAGTTAAATTCTGCTTTTTATAATGCTACTACTGCCTACATGTGCATGAGGGAAGCTATTATTTGAGGCCATTATTCCTGTGTCCCGCTGCGTTATCAGCCCTACACAGAGCGCCGGTTTTGAGTGAGGCTGGGAAGAGCCAGTGCCTGGTGGATCATTTTATGAAGTTGTAGTTCCTGAGGAATTGCCAGAAAACTTTCAAATGTCCAGGTTCAGACCTGATCAAACTCAGCAAAAGACTACGTCTCCGTATGGAAGGCGAAACAACAAAAATGAGGGCACCCGTGGAGGTACTTTCACAGGGAGCGTGCACCTTGTACTACTTGAGTGACAAAGGAAGACTCCAGAAAACCTCTAATGCATTTGTACTATCCTGGCAAGCTGTTTCAGTCATCATCCAACAAATCTCTAAGGCCATCACCATCTTCCTGGGTCCAGACTACATCTAAACACAGAATACAGAGCCCGAAATGGAGGACCGTGTCGTCAACCTGTCAGGCCCCGGTGTGGGTGGAGGAGTGGATGGACCCAATTGCACACAGCCGGTGAGTAACAAGAACAAAAGGCAAGAAACAAAAGGCGAACTTACAAAACCAGTAAGTCAGATTCAGGACTTCAGATGAATGCACTTCAGTCAAGATGATAAACACATGGATAGCACACGTAAAACCCACACAGACATATGCTATGCTGCCACAAAGACACCGAGAACAAAACACACTTAAATACACCAGACGATAACGAGGGGATAGAACACAGGTGCACACAGGGGAACAGGTGACAACACTGAACGATCAGGGAGACAGGAAACAGGACCAAATAAGG
>JAVQJV010016113.1:0-29961 GCA_036024995.1 Gadopsis bispinosus | reverse complement strand
AGTTACAGCTGCTTTCCAGATTCAGATTATTAATACAAATATTATCAACAACTATATAAGTATAGTATGTTATTATTGATTAAGGTACCCAGCAGAATAAAGTATCATGCACATCATCCATCCATGTGCACATCATCCTGCGTAATGAGTTTTACTTTTGGTACATTAAGTATTTTAAATACTTTTGTACTTTTACGTAAGTAAATCTTTGAATGCGTGAGTATTTCTACACTGTGTTAATGCTACTCTTACTTAAGTTAAATATCTGACTACTGCTTCCGTCACTGGATGATGTTGTTGTTGTTGTTGCTGCATGTTGATAAAGATCCTGTTGGGCTTTTGAGGACATTTCTGAGGGAACTCTAGCGTTGCAGCAGAACAGTGAAGCTGGAAGTACAATTTTGAGGTACTCGTATGATGCTTTATGCTTCTACTCTACTACATTTCAGAGGGAAATATTGCACTATAGTTTCTTTTCAGATGAAGATTTTACACACAAAACATGTGATCACCTTGTAAAAGATGATGCATTGTTACATGAAACAATAGCTCCACCTTGACCAACTGCGACATTAAAAGCATTGCTTTCAGGTTAATACGTCAGTAATAATTATCTAATTATATAACAATGACAGCAGTTATTCTGCAGAACGTTTGATACTTTAGGTACATTTTGTTCCTACTACTTTTGAATGTTCAGTTTTCAAATGCAGGACATTTACTATAATGTGTTTTATATTGGGGTAGTTCTACTTTTATTCAAGTAAGTTATTTGAATACTTCCTCCACCACTGAATCAGGATGCTGTCTGAATTATCTGTTTAGTTTCGACACTCAGCTCTCACTTCACCTCCGCTTGTAATACACATATATATTTTTGGCTTGTGGCCCTTAATAGCAAAGTAGGGCTGCAACTAATGTTTATTTTCATTACTGATTAATCTACCGATTATTCTCTCAATTAATTACCAAGTATCAATACGTACGTATAATACTGATGTATTCTCAGTACTGTATTTCTTGTCAGCGGTACCTGAAATCCCCCCCCCCTTTTTGTAACATTTTTGTGAATGAAACAAACTTTGTGAGATCAGACGACCTTATATGGCGGTTGAGAGGTGACATGAACAGGTGGCATTAATCAGGCCGAAACGAGTAATTTATGACGAGCTGAGTTCGAGCGCTCATACGAGCAAAAATGCAAGAGAGATTTAGTATATGAAAATGTTCTTGCAATGTTTCCCTCTGAAATGTAGTGAAGTTGCGGTCTAAAGTAGCGTAAAATGGAAAATACTTAAGTACATCAGTGAAATTACCGCAAAATGAGTGCTGGAGTAAATATACTTTTCCACATCTGCGTTACATGTTGACTGTACCTAAGGAAAGCACCTCGCTCGTGCTTCTGGCGTCATTAGACTCTGTTTGTTGTGACCTTTGATCCTAAACGAAGTATGGATACTAAGCAGTGCCTTTGTTCAGTTTCTGTTTGATCCGATTGCATCCGGCAGGTTGACGTAACAATGATGGAAACAGGCTGCCCACTTCCACGCTGTTGTTTAACTGTGTTTGCAGTGAGCGGCGATCACTGGTTCAAGTGTCGACACAGCTGGAGCGTTTGCTGCGTGTTCAGGTTGCAGGAAACAGACTGCGAGTGTGGTTTCTCTCATGCAGTCCTGACCTCTGAGTTTCTGGTTTCTGTCAGTCGATGTAGAGACAGAGTGGATATTCATACAGTCACTGGCTCATTAAAGACGTTCAAGTTGCGATGATGTGAAACAGACAAAAGCAGAAAATCCTCAAATATTTACGCTTGTGTACATACTTCTAGCATTCTTACAACTGGATATTTTACTGTTAAAAGAGAAAACAAGGAAAGAAAAATTAATGTAGGAAAGAGAAAAAAGCACAATGATATATATAAAGGCGGAAGATCGAAACCAAAACACGAATCGCCGCTTATCTCACTGATTGGCTATTCATATTAAAATCACTTGTAGGCTAGACATCTAAAAGATGCTAGCAGCATGGCTCTAGGGATGGCAACGTTGCCCTGGCAGTAGGTCCAAGATTTTGGTCAAGACCCATATTTCTCTGTATTAAGATATACTGGTTGTTTGGCTCAAACATTAATGATCCCCCAAGGTTGAATCCTAATGACTTCCTGCCTGCAAACTAAACTAAGACAGTGAACATGGTAAATGTAGCATCCTTGCATTGTCATTGAGAGCATGTTGTCAGAGCGCAGGATGACTTAAGAGGAACGTGATGAGGGATAAATGCAGTTGAGCAGCTGCTCGGTTGTACCGGCGGCTGTGTGATAAAGACGTTGTGGCAGAGGACTCGCTCTCTGCACACTGTCTCTCTGTGTGTGTGTGTGTGTGTTGTGTATTTTCATGTTTCACGTGTTCTCATTTACTTTTGGCTGCATGTTCCTCTTTTTTTCTCACCTCTTCCTCTCCGTCTTTCTCCTCCAGTCAGTGACTCCTTATGTATTGTATGTATATGTATATGTATTGTTCTATATTTAATGCCACGCTTTAATTTTCATAACCTCATTGCCTCTTCTTGCTCTGTTGATCTCATGTAATGTTCTTAATGTTAGCTATTGTTAGCAACCATGTAACCAAATGATCTATTATTACATCACTGTTTGTAAATGGTGTTTACAGTGACAGACTTCCTCAGTAGTAAACTGTGAACTTATTTTTCTTGGTATCAACGGTCGGCTGATGGTCGACTGCAGCGGCTCAGCAAGTCTTTAGCCTGTGAGACTGAGCTGAGGGCCGAAATTATTGCAACTTTATTTTATTAGCTGTTGATTTGTTTTGTCTGTAAAATCTGAATCAAAATATGCAATCATTTTTTAGATCCATATATTGAATAAATGACGTGGAGCAATAAGTACAGTTAGTGAAGTTTTTTTTGGGCAAAGACCTTTTAATATCGAGTCGGATCCTATACTCCAATAAGATCAAATACAACTTAATTTATTGTAAAATGCAACTTTTTGTAAAATATGCTCAGAATAGATAGACATATTGATTAATCGTGTATCCGACACATTGGAATGATAGTAACTGTAGCTGATCGTTTTAAGAGAGAAGACGTATCACTCTGTTGGGACTACAAAAACATGATTATACTGTGATGTTACAGAGTGGAGCTTCATCCCTCACAAATTATCTTTGGTCGAGCACAAATACACAAACCTGACGACAGCCAAGTTTCCTGAAAATGAGAAGCTGCTACCTGAATGTTTTGTACACCGCTCAGTGCTAATGAAAGAGAGAGGAGAGCTTGAAGATTTTAGTGTTTTTGAACTCTAAGTAATTTTTGCACACTCTAATTTTCACTGTCATATGCAGTGAAATGTTGTAAAAGACACCAGTGCTGCAACACTAGCAGGTCAGCAGAGTTCAGTGAAGAAAGTGAATTTTGATCTGGTTCATTTTAGCTGAAATCGATCCATTAAAATAAGCCTGAATGACATCTCTGTAAAGGACCATAAAATCAAAACATAACTTAGTTACTTTCCACCAGTGACTTTCACAGCATCCATGTTTCTGTACTGTTTGTCAGCTGCGTTTGATTTTTGTGGACAGCAACAGCTCAGCACTTCAGCACTGGACTTTTGTTTAGGCTTGTGTGTGTGTGTGTGTGTTCGTTCGTGTGTTCGTGTTCTCAGCTGGTCTCACAGTGGGTAACTTGGTGATCAGTAATAAAGGCCACTTCTCATCTCACCACAAAACATCTTCACTGTTTCACCCCTCTGGGATGGAACACGTGCTATTTATTTAGAGCTCATTTAAAGAAATGATTGATAAGTGATCAACTTTGTCAGTGTTAAAGATCAATTGCTCCTTGCTGTATTCAGTATGTCTTTGCTGTCACTCTATATTTCCATTGCCAGTTTGTCCTCATTTACCTGCATGCATTTCTTTTATTGATGTTTTGTTGTGCCAGAGTGATTTATGTATTATATGTACTGTATGTGTAACTTTATGTATGTGTACTGTAGAAGTAGATTCACTCACTCCCTCTCTGTCTCTCCAGGTGTGTTACCTGTACCTCGTCAAATCTTCTCTGACTGACTGACCCCAAACAGAGACACAGACAAGGCCGATATGGAGAGTGGAACTCTGGAAGCAGACACCAGCACTGCTCCAGGTGGGTCATCCTATTTAAACTGTTCAAATAATTAGCTAAAAATAATGAATAAACAATTTAAATAATCAGCTAAATATAATGGTCAAACAGTTGATATCAATAAAAGTAATGGATAAACAATTGAAATAGTTAGCCAAAGTAATGGATAAACAGTTGAAATAGTTAGCTAAAGGCACAGGTTCCCAAATGTTTTCAGCTCGAGACCCAAAAGAGAACTTGGGCGACCCAAACTTACAAAAATACATCATGAATTGCAATAACATGTACATTTATAAACTACTAATAAAGATCACAACAAACCATGAATGCCTTGAATGAGACAGAGAGGATATTATCAGTAAAAATCACCACTCACTTGTCACCAACACATTAGTCATATACACACAGAATATCTTACATTTGTCCTGCATAGGAACTAACGAACATAAACAACGTTAATGCAAATGTAACACGCACATTACTGACTTTTTATAGAGTTGGATTGGACTTGCTCTATATTAATAAGTGCTATGAGATAACTCTGTTATGATATAGCGCTATATAAATAAAATTGAATTGAATTGAAATTGAATTCTTCCATCTTCAAAACAATGTTGAATAAATGCACCTTTCTGCCTCTACATTAGTGACAATAGTGAGACGTGGGGGGACGCGATCACGGCTAACAAGATAACGGCGACAAATCGAAGCTAACACTCAATGTTAGTCAGAGTCAGAGAGAGCAAACACGTTTTCAGGTCCGCAAGGAGAGACCGAGAGAAAGAGAGGGGGGTAAACAGCCCCACACGCAGCATCTGCACTGAACAGACAAGTATACCAAAAGCAAAGGTTACCGGGTGTAACTCCAGTTGTGTGAGTATGTGCGTAGCGCACAGCATTTGAGTTGAACAGACCAGTGTATGAATTCACATATCATAGCATTGTTATGCATTTTAGTCACCAAATTAAAAACGGGTCCGTGACCCATTTTGGGTCGCGATCCTAGGTTTGGGAACGACTGTCTTAAAGTAATGGATTAATGGTTGAAAGGTCCAGGACCAAAAAATTTACAATTTCATTGTATGCAAAAATAATTGTATGTTTATAGTGTTACATAACATCCACTTTTAAATCAGTTTAACACATTTAGGACATGAATGGTGGGGTAGATGAAGGGGTACTTGAGCTCATCTGGGGGCACATCAGACAAAGAAGGCTGTTAATCACAGGTTTCAATGGCTTGCTATTGGTTGATGCCGCAAATTCATGAGTCAGACGTTCATCATCAAAGTAAAACTTCTGGTGACTGTTTCACACAGATTTACCTTGCCACCACGAGGCTTCAGATATTTTAGAATTCTATGTGATTTTACATTGCTGGTACCTCCGTCATGTCTTTATTGTCCCTTTTCAAATCTGGTGGTTAAAAATAACACTCGGGTGGCCTAGATATGCAGGGAGTGGGCTGACGTGTGTGACGCCTCAGCTCGATTTAACTGCTGTGTGTGTTTGTGTTCAATAGTTGTAGTTTCTGTTTGTCAGTTTGAATACCTGCCAAACCTGATTGATGACTTCATAGTAGTCGGGCTGTCGGGACAGATTGTTTGCTTGATTGATCCTCAGATGCCAGAGTGAAGTCAGCCTGCAACATAGCCTTTCTGCGGCGTCAGGCCTGGGCCCAGAGCAGAGACTCCATCTGGCAAGAATCAGAACCAGAGCACTGTGACCCCCAGGGGCCCCAACAGAGCGAGAGGGATGGGGAAGAACAGAGACCCTCAGAAGAACCAGGTTAGAATGAGCTCACCGCTCACCAAAGCAATGTTGCAACTGGGGATATTACTGTTTTCATAAAAAGCAAGGTTCTTCACATTAACCCTTTATTTGCTGATACAATATCTAGTATTCACTTCCCTGCCAACTAGCAGCCACTTTATCTGAGTGCCAAAGTCTGTGCACATTTTATCTTATCACAGTTAGTGAGTATTGCTGTGTACAGCTGATCACTAACAAGAAATTTCAGAACAGAAAGCCCAATAGTGTATTTGAGGTAATGTAGAGACAGTATCTCCATTACATAGTTGGTCCTCTAGAGCGCTTCAACACGTTAATTTATCGTTTTATTTTTACAGTATTTTCAGATTTATTATTGTTATATTTTTTGAACGGTCAAATATTGATGTTGGTATGGCCTCACAAGTGCCTTAACCTGCAGTTCCTCTAATGTCCACTAGATGCTGCTCTAAGAAAATTCTCACTGCATTGAAGTGAATGTGAAAATCCACAACTTCTCTCTAGCAGAACCTTTTTCTAAAACAAGATATTAGGACTGACGAAGGGACATGTGAGTGGGTGATTGAAAAAGATTGCCTATCCACTGTTGAAAATAGTACAACACAATACTTTCTATAGACTGAAAAGATGTAGGCTGAAGCTATAGTTTATTATACCTATCTTGAGAATCATGCTACATGTATTCAGTTCTTCATTGTAAATGTAGCTGGAATGCATTGATTTTTCACATTAATCCTCACCCTTTGTTTTTAGCCATGCTGGTGGCTCTAGGGTTCATAAGTTTGGTTGGTTGGTCGGTCAATCCACTCCTTTGGTCCAGACTAAAATATCGCTATAACTACTGGATTGGTTGTCATGAAATTGTGTAAGGATATCCATAAATTTGCCCGCAAGATGAATACTCAGCATTTTGGTGATTCCCTGACTTTTCCTCTAGAACATTTCTGGCTTTGAATAAAATGTTTCCACCACAATTGGATGGATTGCCATGAAATTTGGTTCAGACATTAACGTTCCCCTCAGGATGATTTGTAATTACTTTTTCCTTAGCTGTCCATGTAGCACCATCATCAGGTCAAAATTATAGTTTTTCCAATACTGATTTATGACCAACAAACTGTAAAACTAATGACATTTTAAACACCCTCAGTTCTTCTTTGTGTCAAGTGCTAATTATCAAATGCTAGCATGGTAACAAGTTAAACATTACACCTGCTAAACGTCAGCATGTTAGCACAGTCACTGTGAGCATGTTAGCATGCTGACCATAGCATTTAGCTCAAAGTACAGCTGTGCCGAAGTCCATCCTCACAGAGCCACTGGCATGGCTGTAGACTCTTAGTCTTGTATAAACATGCACAATCCTCTCAAAATGTATAGGCTTTTAATTATAAACAACCATTGGCTTTTCAAATGTCTGCGTTTGCTGCCTTCCTGTTTTATATCATATTTATATTTACATTTTTTGACTGTTGATCACATATAACAAGAAATATGAAGACGTCGCTCTGGGAAACGTCTGGGCATTTTTCACTAAACAACTAATTGGAAAAAGAATCAACAGATTGAATGATAACGAAAATAATCATTAACTGCAGCCACAGCGGTCTTAACAGGAACCAGATTAAACTGTGGTGGAATTGCAGCCTGCTGCCACCATGACTATAATCAGCTGAGATGTTGCGGATTACATCCTGAAGTCCGGCACCACTGTAATGCTTTAATTGCATTTTTTAATCACTGTTGCAGGCTGCATCTGCTGTCTTATTTCCTTAACACGCGTATCTTTCTCTCTCTGTCAGGGCGAGTTCCTAACAACATCACCAGCTGGCTGATTGAATGCAGGTACAGTATCCATTCACCACCTGATTAAAGTACCACACCCATATTTTTTTAATTTCCTGTTTTAGCCTGTTCTTCATGTCATATGCATTAAAGCAGTGCAGATTATTCGGATCAATCTGTTGACTGTGGTGGATTATTTGCCTGCAGCCAGTTTCAAGTTGCTGCAAGTTGATTTTCTTAGAAATGAACGCAAGCAAGTGACCGCCTAGAAGTAGAAAAATCAATAAAAAAAATGGATGGATGATTAAAAAATGATCAGCCGGAACGTTCAGTAAACAGACCTTGTAGTTCAAGGATTGAAATATGCAAATTTGGACATATGGTCCTTTATATCCCGACTGACTGGCTGAGGCTAAGTGTTTTTTTTTATTTTGGTTACTGGTATATCAGTATGTTTTCTTGGTGTCTAGAGGGTGTATGCATGTGTGGGTTTAGGAGTGGTGTTATCAGCTGCTGACGTAGATGCAGCCGACGCCTAGATATACAACACACAGAGCGTGCACACACACACACACACACACACACACACACACACACACACACGCACACACACACAAAGGGAGCAGACCAACGCCCAGAGATAGGGCACATAGAGTTGTTCAGGCGAAGAAAGAAGGAAAGAAAGAAAATACAGGAAGAAGCTGACAGAAGACGGAAAGAAAGGCAGAAAAAAAGAAATGAGTGTAAACAGAGGAGGTGTTCCTTCTGCTGAGTCAACACTGTTATCACACACATGCACAGTATTAGCTGCTGTCACTCACAACCCTACAGCACTCTTGACATGACTGTAACGTCACTGTGGTTACATGATCAGCAGGATCAGCATCACAGGTTACTATAGCATCAGCTGCAGGGGTCTGACGCCAACATGGCTGCCGGTGGAAAGTGGGAGCTTTAGCGAACACTGCGGCTGTGCACTGTTACACAACCATCTGTGTGTGTGTGTGTGTGTGTGTTGAATGGTGGCATGATGTTTGTCCCATTGATAAGAGCTGCAGGTTGTGTAACAACTCAGTGTTTCTAGCGTCCGGCTGCAGACAGCAGCTCAGACCAGCTAGCTTACTGCTGCTGTCAGCTAGCCTGATCTTTCAGCTAGTTAGCCTGGGACAACTAGTTTGGTCAGTAGAACACCTGGGATAGGTACTAAAATCAGGATTTTTGTCTGGGATATTTAGTCTAGAGCAGTCAGTAGTTGACTACAACAAGTAGCCTGGCCTGACCAGGATTTAGCCCCGTACAGTTAGCCTTCATCTGACAAGCGCTTTCCGTGGGTTAATTAGCCTTAGCCTGGCAGACAGTTAGCGCTTGGATAGTTAGCCTTCCTTTGATAGACAGCCTGCATTACTTATCCTTCGCCTGACAGGCAGCTAACGTTGGCATAGTTATCCATTGTCTGACAGGAAATCAGTTTGGGGGTCACTTTTCCTTTGCCTGACAGGCAGTTAGCCTTGGATATTTGGCTTGACAGACCAGGAGGTATGCTGGTATACTTAGCCATTTCCTGTTCAGTAGATAATGTGAGATGCTTTGCCTCAACCTGACAGGTTGTGGTATTTAGGTTAGCCTGGTCAGTACAGGCTACTGAGCGTTGCACAACCAGGATTTAGCCTGACCAGGTGTTGGCGTTGAATACTTAGTTTCATATACAACTAAGGGTTTGCATGGGATTATTTCCCTCAGTTAGCCAGGGTGAGATAATGTAGCCTGATGTAGCAGTAAGGTAACAGTAGACACTGGCTACTGGAAGCTGCACACATGCTGGCTACTACGGCTGGTGTGTTTTCCCCCATATACTGTACGCTAATAGGAGCTGATCTGACCTCACTGGTAGAGTAGTCTGTTGGTTTTTTATGTTTTTAATAGTGACTTTATGGTTTGGGTTAACGTATAACTCTGTCTTTATATTTCTTGTCCAGGACTCCCCTCGGAGCCTCTCTAGATGATCAGAGTGCTTCTCCCAGCAGAGGTAATCCACATTTTCTGTGTGTGTTTATTTGCGTATATATGTACCCCAACCTTTTATGACACTAACATCACCTTCATTTTGGGGACTTTGGTTTGTGACTAAATGCTTGAAACAACTTGTTTTCAAAGTTAGACTTTGGTTTTGGTTAATGTTAGCCGTTATGGTTTATTTCTTACCCTATGTGACTATGGACAGGTTACTAAAGGGATTTCATAACTTTACTACTTTGTGTGTGTGTGTGTGTGTGTGTGTGAGAACAGGAGCTCTGAGGAACGGCTGCAGCTTTGAAGATGACCTTTCACTGGGAGCTGAAGGTCAGTACACAGAAAACCCTGCAATACAAACAAGATTACAGATTTCTGCTCATTGTTAACAGTTTCCCCCCCAATGTTCTGCTAATTCTGTATTTTATCTGACGCCGCCATCAGTGAACCTGCAATGAACACATTAACATTTTGTTAAATCCTCTTGCTCTCCATCTTATCCAGAGTCAGACGAGAAACCCAAATCCACGGGTAGAGCTTTCCCCTAAGGGTTGATGATTTGAATCGTTAATTGAGAAACCCTTCATTTGAAACTCTTGTCAGTCGAATCATTAACTGCTGTCCTAATTATAATGGAAATATGTCTCATGTCTGCTCGCCGCCTCACTGCTTTCAGCTCCAGTGAGTGAAGTCAGCTTCTACTGCTTTCAAGTGTGATCGTCGCTTGCATTGTCAGCAGTCAATCAGGAGAGCAGCTTTGCAGTATTAGGATTTTATTACTATCAATAACGACTCCTATATCTCCATATATAAATAATATAATACTACATAGTGTTAAGCTACAGATTAACAGATTCTTCAGCAAACATTCAAAAATAAATGCATAGAAAACGAGAAAAGTATCCAGTGCAGTTTACTTGTTGGGGGGGATACAAGTTTGTAGTCACTATCTGTTGTTAATGCAGAAGAACAGGGGGCAGTTTCACAGTGATTATTTTCAGTAGGGCTAAATTAAGATTTCTTACAAAAAACTTGGCTGACTGAGCAACCACATCAAACTGCTTAGCTCCCTTCACTCCAGCAGAAATTGTTTGCCTTCTAGAAGAATCGAAAGGTTACGAGGCTATTCTACTGTAAAAATTCAGCAAAGAGTTTAACAAAAGACTTGCAGTAGTCAGTGCAGTGCAGACCTGTAGTAGAGCTGAGATGCTATGGTTTCTCAATGTGGCAGGACTCTGTACTTCTGCAACTCATCAGCAGGCTCGAGATAGTTTCCTGAGTCAAAATAAACAGACTGACTTGCATAAAATAATCTAAGAGCTAAATTAAGATTGGCCTATGTGTCTATATTTATGTTCAAAAATAAATAACTGATTATAAGCATCATTAGTGTTGCAAGTTCTAAAGAACACCTATAAATTGTTTGGCCATTATTTTGCCCTCTTGTACAAATATGATGAGAATGCAGCTCGATCACGTGTAAATGACGGACAGATGTCTGGCAAACACAACAACGTCAGTAGAATCAACAACGCCTCATTCCTCAGTCCTGTTTCTTCACGAGGGAAAAGTCAACAGACATAGAGGTGTGGAAACATACTGCATGCGTGACTGGCGGTCCACTGATAGTGTGTGTCTGTGTGCGTTATCATTCCTCTGATGTTCTATGAATACATTAGTAATGGTTCTCATAGAAAGTGAGTGAATGTGTTGTTGAGTGAACAATAAACTGTAATGACTTTGAAGAACTGACCACTGGCATGTAGAAATGCTGTTTTGTATGTGTGTGTATGTGTCAGCTGGTGGAATCTGGGTCTGAATAGATGCTGTTTAGTTATTTACTTACAGTTAGCTCCAATTAATTTCATACACCGTAAAAAAACAGAAGACCACAACAGCCACTCAAATCTAGTACTGAAATTATGAATTTATAATAATTTCAGTGTTAATAATAAATTAACAAGTAATTTTATCTTTCAGTAATAATGTGTCCTCCAGCTATGGCTGAATCAAATGATGGAGGTGTAGCTGTTTGCCTGCGTTTGAGTTTCTGTACATTCCTGCTGCCTTTAAATTTTGTCTTTGTTTCATCCTCACACAACACAGCTGCTGAACACTCGCAACCTTTCTCCATTTTGAATTTGTTGAACAGTCTCTTTAGTTGACGTGCTCGGTCTACTTCTTGTATCAGTTTGAATCTCCCCTGGTGTTGTCATGTTGTGACAGTAAGTGGCATAATCATGTTGACATTTGCCGGAAATGGCTTATACTCTTAGTGGTGCTGAAGACTTGTCATGTATGAACATATCCCATTGGGCTGTAATGATGTGAAACGTCATCAGGACAGGATGGGAGGGATTAAAGTGTATGAATAGGATTCAATGATGTATGAATAGGATGGACCTAAATTAGTTAATGAAATGTTTCAGGGTGAATAGGATGGAAGTCAGTGAATTAGTGTAAAGAGGTGAGTTGTCATGTTTGGCCCCTTTAATCCAGTTTTCCATTAGAGATGAGAACTCTGGATTCATAGAAAGGAGAAGACATAAAGTGGAAAAGCGAGAGAGACACTCAGGCAGACAGTGGCAGGGCGACAGGTCCCAACAGGTTATTTTGAACTGACTAAGAAAACAACAGTCACACCTTCAGCTGGTGATGACTTTCAGTTCTCTGACATAATGGAAGTTGAGCTGCTTCAGTGTTATTTATGAAGTCACAACAGCAGCAGGTTTAACCTTCAAAATTCTTATTAAATGTTCTCGTTGATTTCAGACAGAGAGCGACTTCAGTTTATGCTCGCTGAATGTCGCTGGCAGTTTTTATTGGCATGAGTTGGTTGATCTGGCTCACGTTTTAAAATGAGAATCTTGTAAAATTGTCTGAAATGTGCACTTGACTACATACATGATATTATGCTAAAAGACTTAAGCTAAAGCACCAGGTACCAGGCAAAAGGTCAGCAACCTGGGGGTGGCCCCGTGGGTACCTGGTACAGCATGTGCCTCTACCCTTCATGTCATTCACTCGCCCCTGCGTTTCTCTCTGCAGCTGTCAGTACCAAGTAAAGGCACAAATATTACACCTTCCAAACTGTTTAAAAGTAGCATACCTCTGTCAATACAGATCCACTTACACTGCTTCAACATGTGGAGAAATCCAACACTTGACAGAACCAATGTGCCTAGTTGTGGTTGCTAATCTATGATTGGACATTGCCTATTTGGGGGAGGGGTTAAGCGAAGGGCCAATTAAATCTGATTGTCATGCAGTTGTTGGTCAGACAAAAATATTAAGATTAATAAATAATAAAAAATAAAAATAGTTGCAGGCTAATGTGCTTGCCTTCCTTCAGTCTTTTTTCTTATTATTGATACAAGAGTAATCTTAAGTCCTTGTTTTTCTCTGCAGCAAACCATCTTCAGTCCACTATCACTAAAACTGAATCCTGGTGAGTTCACTTTTATTTTTCTCTCTACATTCAGAAAATAAAGCTCCGGCTGGTCGATAACGCAGCTTCTCATCTTTCTACACTGTGTGTGTGTGTGTGTGTGTGTGTGTAGTTTTGGTCTTGCGGCGGATCAGAAGAGGAATCAGTATAAAGAGAGAGCAAGAAGTATGAATTCCACAGGATCAGGGAAGAGCAGTACTGTGTCCAGGTCAGTTCCACCTCATCAGTCAGACTCATGGAGGTTTCCGCAGTGATCTCAGGCAGAGAGCGGTGGAGATACAGAGGGTTGTATTAAACTTCAAACTAATTAAACGACACTACAGAGAACTGTAGAGCAGATGTTCCTAACTACATATATATATATATATTACATATTACATTCAGTTATTACCTCTCTGTAGTTTTATTGTTTGTGGTGAGTCAGCCATTCCCGCGCTGGTTTTAAATTGCTGTCATACATGCAAGAGATTGACAGGAAACAATGCAGGATGTAATCTACTGATACTGGAATTTTATCTCATTGATATCAGCCTGACTGCTTACTGTTCAGCTGAATCAGAGCTGGATTAAGTTACTGCTAATGCTAACCAATCTTTTCCTACTGCTGTTACATATCATTCATATTAAAAGAATTCATCTGGCAAAACACCAGGTGGTTTTTATTACGAAGCAGTCACAGGAAACTCAAAGTATTTGTATCATTCATCAAAAATTTATCTACAGAGTAAAACAATCATTTTGGCTATTTTCCCCTAGTGGATTTGTTTTAAATATTGCACGTAATGTAGGAAGGAGGAGTCATTTCGAAACAGTGTCTCTATGACATAGATTGCGTTCACTAGAGAGCTCTCACAAGTTTTATTTTTCTGAAAAATGTCCTGATCAGTGAATATTTTGGTCATCGTTCGCTTAACATAAGACAAAAAAGAAACGTATTGAAGAGATCCTTGTGGAAAAAAATCTTTGCGTTGTGCTTTTTTGAAAACATTACACCTGCCAAGATGTCGTACTAATGTTTATATAACTCTCAATATAATCATTAGTATTAGCCTCAAAAGTCCAGTATTGGTGGGGATATAGTCATAGGTAGACATTGCTTCATCACAAGCAAAAAACATTTGGAACCGCTGCTAATAAAATACTATGTGAGCTGCACCAGTATATAAAGACGTTGTTTAGCACAGTCCATTTGAGCCATTTTGTTTAGTTTCTGTAGCTAACTGAAGCTTCTTGATTATATTACCTACATCAGTAAAGGTGTGAACAAAGCTTTTCTCAGAGCTCCTCAGAGTGAAACTTGACTGGTTTGAATAATAACAGCTCATAGTGTCACTGCTCTGTCAGACACTTTATGTTGAAACTTTTCCAGGTTTCCATCATTGAACCAGGTGTGGGCAATAAACGAATTAAATCAGTATCTTAGTGTCTGAGGTGCGTCAGTAGATTTGTGTTTGGATGATTTACTGTCGAACTGTCTGCGGTGGAAATTAGTCTTTTGGAAGGCTGATTTATTGATGGTGGGCGGGGCAAGGTGATGAGGTCAGAGCAGGGCCCATTTGAACACAGAGACAGGTTTTTCTAGCTGTAATCATTCTGTTTGTTCATTCCGGCCATTAAAAGATTCCTTCTTAATGTGCTTTCCATCTAAGTGATGGGGAACAAAATCCACAGTTCTCCTTTTGTTGCAAAACTATATTCCAGTGTTTATCTGAAGCTAATATGATGCCTCTCTGCAGATCAACAGGAACACTGTCCAGGGAAACTAAGAAGGAATTTTAAATCAAAATTATCCACTTGATTTGTCTAAGTTGGATTGCTGAAACCTCAAGATTCAGATAAACCTTTGAACTTATTTTTGCACAGAATGACTGTGGATTTTGCCATACCTAGCTACCTAACTGCATGCTATCAGCTAGCTGCCCATGGAAAGCCCATAAACAGGACATTCCTGAGGTTCAGAGAAATTCCTAAACTTCCTTTTGCATAATTAATTAAACGGCATATATATATATATTTATTTTTTTCACAAATTGCAAGACGTTTTTAATAATACCACAACAAAACACAAATTGACCAACAACGGTTGCAGGTTTTTTATGTCATTTTAGACCAAAATAATCACAAAGCAACTTTTCAAGATCCAGAAGGGGCTCATCCTCCCTACCTCCCCTGTTGGTGGGCTGTGGAGGAGCTGGGGAGGGGCAGAGCATTGCTGCAATCTCCAGGGCAGCTGAGCTTACCTATCACACCTACTAACTAAATAATGAACCATAGATCACTAACGGACTAACCCACTAAAAGCAAGCTGTCTTTGAGAAGTACTAATTGGCTGTCTGTGTTTTCGTTGTGTTTCATAGTTGTCAGAGGAGCACCCAGAGGGGATCCTTCTTACTCTGCGGTTACTGCAGTTAGACTAACTAAACTCACCAGCTAACTGTGACCGACTTACTGAGTGACTGACTGCCTGGGTGTGTGTCCACAGTGTTTCAGAGCTGCTGGACCTGTATGAGGAAGACCCCGAGGAAGTCCTCTTAAATCTTGGTTTTGGTCGAGAAGAGCCCGATCTAGCCTCGAAGGTTCCCTCCAGGTTCTTCAACAACTCTTCCCTAGCACGAGGCATTGACATCAAGGTACTGACGAAAGCAGTGTGATAACACAGGAAACAAACTCTAAATGAAAATAAGCGTGACATGTTTTTAAAGCCTATTCAACTGCTGGTGACCGCAGCACAAATACCGGTATACTTCCTGTGACTCTAGGTCTGTTCCTTTTAAGGGCTTCGAAGGCGAGTGAGCAGACAGACAAAAGGTTCCTAACCCTGATCACCCAGAACGCAGCAATCTTTCTAATGCTGGAAGGACAAATACAATGTTAACGTGTTGATAGTTAGCAGGTATAATGTTTACCATGTTCATCGTCGCAGTTTAGCATGTTAGTATGTGAGCATTTGCTAATTAGTGTTAAACACAAAGTGCAGCTAAGGCTGCTGGTGCTAGATGAAAATCAGAGGATCACTAAAGTTATTACAATTCATCCTGAAGAACACATGAATATCTGTACCAAATTTCATGACAATCCATCCATTACTTGTTGAGACATTTCACTCTACACCACAAATGTGAACCTCACGTTGGTGGTAGCGGAACATACAGGGCATCACCAAAGTCTTTAGGATTCATCCCCTGCGGACCATGAATGTCTGTACATAATTTTGTGCCAATCTATCTAGTAAATGTTGAGATATTTCATAGCATAAGTTAAAGCTTTGACATGCAGGTCACGCTACAGGAAAAGTCAAGGGATCATGAAAGTCATTAGGATTCATCCTCTTGGGAATGAACACCAAACTCTCTTCACAAATCTGTCTGTTTAGTTTTGCCACACATCACCCTATTGGTCATAAACATGTGATTTTACCTGTGAGGACACACCAACTGCCTTGTGCCATTCATCACTGATACTATTTTATAATGACATCACTTCCTGTGGTTCACCTGCAGGTGTACCTGGGAGCTCAGCTGCAGCGCATGGAACTGGAGAACCCTAACTACGCTCTGACTAGTATGTACCTCCATATTGTCTACAGTACTCCTGCATCTATTCTAGTGTTCATGACTGTACTCTACTCTCTACATCCTCAACTGTGTGTTCTACGGTCTCAGAAGGGCAACGACACTCGAATGCCTCAGTACTGCAGATGGAGGGTTAACCATGTTAGTGATGAAAAGCTCAGAGGTCCATGTCCTGAAACTGTAGACAGAGGAAGTGAAGCTCAAAGACTGTGTGTGTGTGTGTGTGTGTGTGTGTGTGTGTCCGGTTCCCAGTGTTATTATGGTGTTTTGTGGGGTCCTTCAGCTCTTTTTTAGTTATTCTGCCAACTGCCTGGACAACACAGCCAGCAAGGACAAAGAACTGTTTGTTTCACACTCACACTCACACACACACACACACACACACACACACACACACACACTCACACACAAACCTGCTAACATCCTGGCCTCTTTTTGTTTTTAAGCTCGTGTTTGCATGAAGGTACTGGCTCCCTAATTAAACACACGTGCAACACACACACACACACACACACACACACACACAGGCTGAGTCTCTTCTTGATGACAGTTTAAGTGTCTTGGTGCTGTAGAAAACAAGGCTTAACCAAAGATCCTCTGTGTGTGAGAGGATGAATCACTAGCTGAAAGTACAGAAGTTACACTTGACTGTACACTTGATTGATGAGTTTCAAACTGCTCACACTGACTGTGTGAGCAGTTTGAAACTCATCAATGGTTCCAGTTTGTTTTATGTAAACGAGACAGTTAATGCGTTTTGTTTTGCCCAATAGTTTTAACATTGACACTTCAAAATGGACTAGAATTTGTATCTGTTCTTTCGGTATGTGAGTTATTTATGTTGTTCAGTGCAGCAGATTTATATTTTTGACACCGTGCTCCAGTTTTCCAAGTCTTACGCACCTTAGGGACCATAGGGACGAAAGGCACACATGTGAATGGGGAGGAAGGGATTTCGGTGACCCAGAATAAACTTCCCTTCTGGCCCTGGGGGAGGGGCCTAAAAATCCCAAGATGGCGCAGGGCCCTCCCCGCCGCCCTCCTACGCCAGGGCGTCGAAGCTCACCGGGCCTGTGGTTCTCCTTGTACAAAATTAAAAGTTACCCATAGATTGTTCCCAATTGGGCCCAGTACCGACAACGGCCGCCAGGTGGTTTGCGGTGGGGACAATGTCCCAATTGTTCCCCTCTGTCCCATGCGGTTGGGTAAGGGTAATCCCCCTCCCATAGGGGCGGGATTAGCAAGGACGATTGGGAACAATTTCGGTGAGGTAATCGTCCCAAAATGAAGGTTCCCTTATCATTCCATAGATCATATTTAAATCAGTTTTAAAGCATTTTTTGGTCATTTTCTGTTCAGGTGGACCTTCAGTAGACCCTACCTGGGCAGGGGGGGCCCTTCCCCGGGATCCATGCCCGCCCAAGAGTGCCCTTTTCCCGGGGACGATTGGGAACAATGTACCCCCATTCTAGAGCCTGTTAATTGTCCCAAAATGATAATTTTCAACATCAGATTACTGATTTCTGGCATTTTCGTGGGTGGGACGGTTGGGAATATCTCAGATGTTCAGGAAACCGACCACGTCAAAACCAATTAACCAATATTCCAGCCAATTAACTCCAGTTTGAGCCTTTGCACTACAGCTGCAAAGTTGCAACCTTTTCCAGCTAGATGTTTATGGAGAACAACTGACTCGACTTTGGGGCTGCTGGGTGCCCGTCGATGCTCAATTTCTGCCATTTCTCTTTATTAACTGCTGCTTAGTTACCCTCCCCCAACAGTTAACATGGTAAGTTGGTTAATTTTCCCAATTGTCCCCAATTGTCCTGAGGACAAACATAAGGGAATTTCGGTCAAATGGGGGGGGGGGGGGGTACCCCCCAAGTTAAAAATGAAAAGTTTGTTAAATGTCCCAATTGTTCCCCCCCTGCATTAGGGGTAATTTTCACCTTTGGGACCCCCACCCAAAATGTTACGTTGACAGGTTGCTAATCGTCCCAATTGGGACAGCTTCACGACAGCGCCCCTAACAAGAAAGGGTACGCCAACACAGATTCTGCCCTATTTGCCCAAAGCTTCCCCAATGGCCCTGTTGGTTGTGTGATACGTGGCCGGCACGTGGACACTGTGTCCACTTTCGGCCACATCCCCACCTTTCCCATGTTAAATGTGGGACAAAAACCCCACATTCCCTTACTTACTAACTTTATGTGGGCCGCCCATTTATTAGTTTGATCCATTTGTGTTTTTGCCTCGTAACTTGTGGTTGCTATTGCTGACTGTAGTAAATACAATTGAAAATTCGCAGTAAAGTTTGGAACATACATCCACATATTTGAGGATGTCATGTGACCCGACCACACCACATCCACCACAGACGTCAGATTAAAAGAAAATGGCCAACTTTGGTGCAAAGTTATGTTCTGCATTAAATAGCTTAAAATTATCTCAACTTGCTCATTGTGTGTTGCTGCAGCAACGGGATGCTTCTGTTAGAAACTTGCAACAGCGCAGCGCTTCACTTATCAGTACAATGATGCAGGTTATTAAAATACTTAGCATTCTTCACAAGCCAGATTTTTTTTTTTTACATTTCTGATCAAGAATCTGATTTATAAACACATGTTAAAATGCAATCGTTCACCAAACTATGTAATATATATTTTATGATTAGTATAATTTGAAACAAAACACTTTATATTGTGTTAACACTCTAAGACAGCTGTTTTGATATCATACTTATTATAAAAGCATAATAAAACACATTCTGATGAGACACCATGACTATTATAACATTAACACGACCAGCTGATCCCAGAGCTTGTGGGAGAGCTGATTTAATTAGCACTGCTTTGTAAATATCGGTCGACGTTTGTAAAACTGCCACAGATGCAATCCTTCACGCTGTGTCATATATTGTGAAACAGGTCAGATATTTGCTATAGTGCAGGTTGATCATAAGCAGCAGATGTCAACCTACACAAAGCAACACATTCCCCCTTCTGGCATAGACTTGGAGGTAAAAGACAACAGTGGAGTCGGAACACATTCATGTTGCTGAAACGCATAAGGTCAAGAGTCTGGGTGCAAATTCCTTCTTTGATTATTTTGTCCAAATACTTGAGCAGCCACTTTAAAGTCAAATTAATTTATCAGATGATGCCACTGTGAATGACTGATGTCTTTCCATTTGTTCCAGATTGAGATTAATTAAGACCTTTGAAGAGCAAATGTTGTATTTCTTCTGCCAAATGTTTGTTAATGAAAATGTTTTGTTAATGTGAGTGAGAGAGAGTGTGAATATGTGACTATTATCACTTTATTCTCTTGAGTTTTGTTCCCTCCCGGCCGATCTGAATTGGGTCACACTAAGACCTCTAATTGATTTTGCAATCTCAAAATAAATCTACTGGTGTAGTTTTGTAAATGTAAAAAACAAAAAGTTAGGTTGTGTTGCTGATAACCAGTGGCGTTGTGTCTTAAAATATGTTGAAAAGGTCTTAAAAGGTTTGACATTTAACTTCAGAATTCCTGCATTATACCCTGATACTGACTTAGGACTTCACACATGAGTTGTGGAACCTGATTTTTTTGTTTAAAACTAACTTCTAACTAACTTTATGAAAAGCTGCAGAACTAGATCTTTTTTGTTTTTTTAAGCAAACTGCTCCTTTAACTGTCTCTGGTCTCTCTGTGGTTCCTGGAAACATTCTCATACTGTTCCATTGGTTCCCTGGATCCCAGACATGTTTTTGTGTGTGTGTGTGTGTTGTTGTTGTTTGTTATGTAAGCTCTGTTCTCACCATCAGAAAGAATCTCTTGGGATGAAGAGAAAAAATAGAGGGAGTACATGTACGTTGTCGCTTATTCCTCACTTCCTGTTTTAGGATCCTAAGAATGAGCATATGTGCAGAGTCAGCAGTCGGCAGGAAACAGGCTTATGCAGTATTAACTATCATCGCACACGGCTGCTGCAATAAGAGGTTCATGTTCTGTAGTCATGTCCAGATGTGACTGAAATAAAAGACTGGTACACTGACTGGTTTGTAGCTCGGACACAATCATTTGTTTACTATGCATTTTAACTGGGAGGTTTTCTTATTTATTTATAGTTTCCTTCAGGATATTTACAGCTTGTTTTAAAGGTGCATTCATTGATTTTTCTGGCTGCTTTTGGGCAGCAGAACAGGCTGAAATCTTCACAATTTCATATCATCGATTCATATAGTTTTTCTGGCTAACATTTTAGCAAACGGCGATGTACTTCCACATCCAGCAGACACAGAGAAATGTAATTATCCCATTGGTGTTGTCTTTGGGTCCACCTGAGGAAAATATCTCCGTAGCAGCTAGATGTTCCACCTTCTTCACCAGGTAGTTGCTAACTTTGTCTGCCTGCTGTTTGGTGCTGGTTTATCAGAGCTTTTGCTGCTGGAAACGAGGTTAATGAGAGCACTGAGACCGAACCATACAATTAATGTGCAATAAAACCAAAGCAAGGAGCTAGAAGAGGCACAAAAGCGCCACAGATTTGCAAGCTGTGAGCTACAATGTGAATTTATGCACATTTTGGCAACTTGGCACCATTAAAAGTATGCCAAATAAGCTATTAGCAGGTTCCTGTTTGCAGTGTATTCGTGGATGGACAGACAACTGTCACTTGATTACTTTGATACTGAAGAAAACTGTAAAAATGTGATAATTCTCAGGCAAGTTCTGGAGTTATAGAGAGCATCTTTTTTTTTTTTTCTCTGATTCCTAACTGGATTAATGGATGTTTATTCGTGAATGGACATCTGAGATAATGACACGTGTAAGTCACACGGAATCTAAAATGTGTGTATCATGTCTGTGTGTTCAGATTTGACTGGGTTATAATTCCTTATGACTATAAGGAGTGCGATTTATTTGTTTATTTATTTTTTGGCGCTAAAGGTTTTTGAAGTACTTATTTGCCTCCATGAGGGTGTGTGTGTGTGTGTGTGTGTGTGTGTGTCACTGCCACTGCTGCTCCAGCTACTGACTGTGTTGCTCCGCGGGCCAAACTATAAGAACTATCTTCCTGTTGTATTCGTAACACCACCAACATACACCTGTCCCTTTCACCTCACCCCTCTCCCTCCACAGCTTGAAAACCTCTGGTCTAGATTATTATTTTTACACATTAGCTAGTTTGTTTTTAGCGAGCTTTTATCAGAGATGGTTTCAGCTTTTGTTGTGTGTAGTTTAGTTGTTTGTAGATGTGCGATTCAGGGCAAAATATCATTCTAATGTCAGCTCAGATCAGTTTCCAATACAGGTAAAATTAATTGTTGAGATGTTCTGATTCCGGCCATTCTGATAGCCTGTTGATTAAGATGCATATTATGTAAACGCAACATCCGTGGTTTGCTTCCGGCCGGGTTTACTTTGTTGTCTGTGATTTTCCCCCTCTTTCCCCATGTTGCCTGTCTGTCTAAAATAACTAAGAAATTACCTTTTTAAAAATGTGGTGCTTTGAGTTCATGTTGGACATTCTTCTTCCTTCTTGTTGGCATCTCTCACTGTTTGCAAAAGAAAACAATAGTACTACTGTACTATTACAGTCATTACAGTATTTTTATTAGTGGTGAGAGATTAAGAGAGAGCAAGCCTCCTGCCCTGTATTTCAGGTGATGACATCAGAGCAAGTTATGAGGCGTTCACAGAGCGAAGGACGAAAGACAGACTGATGAGTATTTAGACAGCAAGAGATGGAGGGACAAGTGAGGAAGGAAGGAATGTGTGCAAGTCATCATCCTGTTACAGAGAGGACTGACAGCTCAACTTTACAAAACCACAAAAGACGGAGGAAGGAGGGAGGAAGGAGTGGCTCTGATATCTGTGTCCAGTGATTAGTCTTTTACTGCGGATAGTCATTGAATCCCAAACTCTTATTTTTGTCAAACAAGCGTAACAATCGGCCAGTGGGACAGCTAATATTTAATCTGTTTTCAATAATTCTAGAGCAGTGATCTAACTTATTTTGAACTTCACTCATTCACTACTACTGTATAATAAACACTCAAAAGTCTCTCCAAAAAACAATGTCACTCAAAAGCAAATTCAGTGACAAGTAAGCAAATTGATCAAATTACCAAAACCAACTGACATACAGTGTGAACATGGGGCTTTCAGGGTCCCTCCATGCTGGGGACCCGGGGAAGTTGCCTGTTTTTCTGTAATTCAGCGTGTAAATAAGCAACTGTTTGCTAACAAGTTCGACATATTAACTTCAAAGGTGTTGACAAGTCCGTGTTTACGGCTTGTTTCTTATTTGGCCAAAAGAAAATCACTTATTCCAGGTTAAAAACAGCCTTAACACACAATCTTAGAGAATCCAAACCAGAGCAATCTTTTGTTTTCATTAGCATTTTCCTAAAAGAACAAGTTTATATTTTCTACTTTACAAATGTTTTCTTTCAGTCTTTATTGTTCCTCTGTTTTGGCCCTGTGAAGCACTTTGTAAAATGTTGTTTTGTTTCTGTCTCTTTCAGGTCGATTCCGTCAGATCGAGGTCTTAACTACAGTAGCTAACGAATTCTTCCAGCTCTACAGTCAGGTTTCTGGTCACCCTGTCCAACGCATCCAAGGTAACCGTGGCAACCACACCAAGTCCACAGAGTCTTTCTATAGTGTAGATTTTACGAGGAGCAGAGAGCCACAGGCAGAGTCTTACTCTGATTTATTTACTGTTACATAGCAAAATAAAGGTTGCAAGGATATATGATAAATACTTGCAACAACAAAATCAGGATTTTGCATTAATCATGGGATGACTTTCCAAGAGTTAAATAATTGAAGACATGGATAATCAATTATTTATTTACTTTGGTAGTTTTCTTAAGGATTTATTCATAGTCTTAGTCCTGAAATCACTGGTCCACTTTGTCCGTCTTATTTGTAGTCAGTTTGAAATTGAAGAAAACTCTTGATGTTTCAGTTTTGTCTTAGTCAAATAAAACCAGGAACACATTCTCTAAACTTATTAGATCATCAATACATTTCAATTAATACATCTTTTTTTGTCAGTGATATTTTATAGAAACCTAGTGACAGTTTTGTTTCATAATGTCTGTTTCGTCTCAATAGCCTCTTGTCTTCGCCAATTTGGTCACAGTTTACGTTAACAAAATAAGCACTACTTTATTCTGATCTGTTTGTCTTGTATCTCTCTCAGGGGGAGAAGGAGGAGAACAAGGAGAAGATGAGCCATCTCCTGCTCTGAAGAGGAATAACTCGGCTCGGAACGTTGCCAGACTCCTCAAGAAAACCATCACCAGACACAACCTGCTTGCGGCCGCCGAGTCGCCCGAAGCACACACGCCTAAACAACATGCACAGCAGAACGGACACGTGCCCTCTGATCACACACACACCAACGGTCACACACACACCGGTCCAGAACAGGACGGCTGCACTACCGACCCCGACCACCAGGTGGAGACAGTCAACCAGAAACACAACCGCAAGAAAGACAGCTGTTCCCTGGCGACAGTCACAGAGGAAACAAATGGGGATGGAGAGACAGACGGCAGGTACTGCTGGACAGACGGGTAACGGGGGCTAATGTTAGCTGGCTAATATTTAAACCAGTTTGCAGTGATGGGAGAAGTGCTGATCCTTTACATAAGTAAAAGTGAATTTTGATCTGACTGTGCCTTAACATCTCACCTCCCATCAGCCCTGAACAGAACAGCACCAAACCAGCAGCCAATGCAGAGAATCAGCCAGAGTCAGCGGACTGTCGTTCAACCAATCAGAGTACAGAGGGGGGAACCCATGTGGTTAAAAAGGAGGAGAAGAACCTGACCTCAACCCCAGAGAAAACCCCTCCCACCCTGGCCCCGCCCCAGCTGGCCCAGCTTCGAACTGAAAACGCAGACTCTTTCGACATGGAGGAGGTAAGATGATCTGTTGAGTTCTCTGTGGTTCTTTATACTTGAATTTGGCAATGTCAGGACTCTTCCAACCTCCTCCCACACAGAGGTGGTGTGATGTTCTCCTGGGTTGATTAAACCATCTCACCACCCCACGTTAACAACATTATCATTGTGTGTGTTGTATGTGTACATCTGCACCCCCCTGTAGCCAGTAAACCAGCTACTCTCGCAGTTATTCATGCATATAAAGACAAAAGACAAAAATCCTCTTCTCTGTGTATCAGAACGCACTTTGACTAGGAATCGAACCGAAAAGTGAGACATCAGTGGCATGTAAGTTTGTCCATTCGGACCACACCGACTCATGCTGTTCTGTCAGCAGCAGAGGAGCTGTGAGCAGGTGTCCAAACTGACCTCACCAGGCTAACGGACAGCACATATTCATTTAACAAAAATAGTTTTACAGTAGTCTAGTAGCAGTGGAGTATACAGGAAGAAATCCGCAATGTTTTTATTTCAGTTCCATTCAAAATAACTTTATTTGTCCCTCGGGAGGGCAATTCAAAACCTGCCTGAAAGCTCACAGTGAAAATGATCGCCTTGATTGATCATTATGGGTATAGTTATTTAGTTAGCAACGTATTGACAGCAGGAGATTTGTGTGATTTTGAACAAGCTGTTCAAAAAAGGGGAAAAATCTAGTAGTGTATATGTTCTGTAAGACAAAAAACTGTGTTTATTGCCCCGATGAAGGTCTGGCGCTGTTAGGTGAACAAACATGTTGACCCAGTGTACCTGCATAAATCACAATTTTTTTTATACACTACAGTTTATAGACTGACCTGTTAGCTCTTTTGTTTCTTTTTATTAAAATTCAGCCTGTTGTTTGTCCTTCAGATTCATTGTAATGAAGATGAAGCTCTACCACACAGAACATCCAGAGCCACCGGTGAGTTCACTTTAACCTCTGATTTCAACTTCTGACTAAACTTAAACAAAGAGAGGTTATGTTTACATTCGGTGTCTTAATGTATTCAATGCATTTTCTTCCTTATTAAACATTTGGAAAGCAAATTTTTATTTACCATTTTGAAACCTGCATTGTTGACATGTATGTTAACTTGCTAGTAGTCTCCTTCCTGCCTTGAAACTGTAAAATTATGTTTTCTTGACTCTTAAAATTTGTCAGACCTGTGACTTAATCTGAAATCAGACTTGACAGCTGAAGCCAAACTTTCACTGAAGCTTCTGTCTTTCTGCTTTCCATCCTAAAGTAGAATCTCTATTGAGTATGTTTTGAGTATTTGAGAGTGTATTATGACCTGTTAACTGTATATATGAGAGTTAATATAAGCAGCCTGTTTTTGTATGCAATAAACATGTTTTCTGTGTCTCAGTTTTCTCAGCTCTCAGTGAGGACAGACTGGCCTGTTTCTTTATGCTAATACTTTATGCTCAGTACAGTCTACTCTGCCAGCAGCTGGTCAGACTGGGTACTGCAGGAATAATCATAATGCGTCATTGTCTGTGTGTCTTTATCTCAGACCTGTTGAGGACAGGCAGTCAGCAATCGGACAGCAGTGGTTTTGCTGAGGAACCCTCCGCTGACTCTAACATCTACCTTAAGGTCTGGTTGTGTGTTTCTTTTCAAGTATTTTCAACCTGTATCTCAGTTAAGGTCACCAATTTTGACTTTTAAGTTATTTGAACTGACTCATATAGAGCCTCATCTCACCAGGAGGAGAAACAGCCCTGCAGATTAATCACATGTGAACTGGAAGAAAATAATTTCATGGCTGCCTATCAAGGTCATATAAACCTTCTAAGGCAGTCTGGAAAATTTATCTCAGAGAAAAATATATCTACAGAAAGAAGGGTTCTGGTAAAAAAATCTTTCAGGTGCACATCAAATACAGCAATTTAGAGTCAAGCACCGACAGTGATGTAAGTAACAACACACAACAAGGAGTCAAAAAGGAAATGTGACAGCTCTAGTTGTACTCTATCTAGAGTGAAACCAATTTTATGCTATTTTGGAGGGAAATATTGTACTTTTTACTCCACAACATTTATTTGACAGATATAGTTACTTGTTACTTTTTAGAGGAACATTTTAGATAAAAACATGTTATAAACCTCAAACCTTCAAATCAGTTGTTCCCAACAGTTTTGGCTTGTGACCCCTCACAAAAATACTGTGTGTAGTTAGTGCCCATTGTCACATTTCAGAACTTTGTTGTTTTTTTCTTTCCTTTCCCATTAATTATCTCATGACCCCTCAGATTTGTCTTTTGACTCTTTGGAGGGGCCCGACCCTTATGTTGGGAACCGCTGCATTAAACTACCTAACTTGTAATGGAGTATTTTCATGTTGTTCTAATGGTACTGTTACTTAATAGAAGGATCTGAGTACTTCTTCCACCACTGGTAATTAATTGTTAATTCATTGTAATTAGGTGCAGGAGAGTAGTGACAGCTGTGACAGCGAGACCACTGTGACATCACACCTTGATGTGGCCACGCCCCTCGCAATGGACCAACAAGTGTTTGATCTGCCAGATGGAGGGAGAGAGGAAGGGGCGGTGCCTGGTGGTGCCGCTGAGGCTCATGAGAGGAGTCAATCCAGGGGAGAAGACGAGCATCATTGGAACTCAGAGCTGGTTCCACAGTACACAGTCCACCATCTCCCCAGGAACATATCAGTGGGTGCGCAGCAGGATGAGACCCGGGACGAGGAGCGAGTTGAGAGCGGGGACCGGACTGATCCAGAACCAGAACCTGAGGTCACCCAGAGTGTGTCTGCTGCACAACAAGAGCCACAAGCAGAATTAGACAACACCCAGAACCAGTCTGCTTCAAAACAAGAACCACAACACACTCAGAACCGTACTGAGACTGCCGCAGACACAGAACCACCAACAGAGGCAGTGGGTGCTGAGGATGAGGCCCAAGAAGAGAATGTATTCTCAGATGATTCTGGGTCACTTTCTCCTTCTGCTCCATCCTCTCCAGTTCTCAGTGCTCTGAACCGAGCCAAACAGAACCAGATGAGCCGGACAGGGCAGCGGGTCAACCCCCAGTCCAGTGATATGCCCCAAATCCCAGGGAGACAACGAGGAAGAGGCCATATCCCCATTCAGAGGTCCTCCTCCCTGCCCTCCTCACTCCTTTCACCCTCCAGGGTTGTGTCCTCTGTTAGGATCCAGTTTGGGCGAGGCCAGGCATCCTGCACCCAGCCCAAGTACTCCTTCAAATATACACAGGAGGCCGGGGGGGGTGAGGAAGTGGAGGAGGAAGAGGAGAAGGAGGAAGAAGGACAAACCAACTGTCTGTCTACTCTCATTATAAACCCTGCCTCTTGGCCTGACTCTAACAACCAACCACCAAGGCTTCCCACAGAAGCTCCCATCCCACCTAAACCCATCCCACGCTACTTGATGCAGTCATCTTGTTCCCTGCAGAGCTCTAGCCCTCCTTCTGATTGGTCACCAAGAGGCCATGCCCACTCCTGGAGCTCCCAGAGCGTTCCTGACCTCTCCTCCAATCATCAGCAGCCGGGCCACTTCCAACAGAACATGAGTGCCAACCAACACCAGCAAAGTTGGAATCCAGGGCAGATGACGTTCCCTTATCCTAATTCTAATCCTAATCCCAACCCCACAGGTCAATACTTAAATCCAAGCCCCAATCTTAGTCCCAGCCTCAACCCCAGCCTATACCCCTTCACTCTGAACTCTCCTCTGCAGTACACCTCCCATCTCCATCCATGTGCCAGTGTTCCTAACCTCCTTCACCACCACAACCCATCCTATCCCCACCATTCTAGTCTAATCAACCTCCACCAACCAACCCCCACAATCCCCCAGCACGGCAGCCTCTCCAACTTGCATCAGCCCTCCACTTCCATGGCTCCTCACCACGTCAGTCTGGGCAACCTGCCTCCGGGAACTCCAGTAATGCACCACCAGGGCTACAATCACCTATACAGTCACCAGTCACCCTACTATGCCACTCCTCACGGCTCGCAGTTTGCCTCACCCTACCTCAGCCATCACGGGTACAACATGAACCCACACCTGGCGTTCCCCCACACCGTTACCCAGTGTCCACCACTGGCCCCAGAACACAGCCTCCACCTAGGGCTAGCTCCTTCTGCGCCAGGCTTCCTCCAAGGCCAGGCCTCGACCCACAGCCCGAGTCACAGCCTTCACCTGGGGCTCACTCCTCCTGCTCCGTCCAGCACTGAGATGCAGCTGAGGAGAGTTCTGCATGACATCAGAGGAACGGTTCAGAGTCTGACCCAGGTTAGTCTTCTTCAGACCCAGTTTTTTAAACTCTTGCTACTTAAGCTCTGGTCACTTTAGCTGTAGTCTGTTGTGGTTCTAGTCCTACTGTTTATAAATTTCCTCTCTTCCATCTAGAATCGAGCCGACACTCCGGAGGCGTTCAGTGAGCACAGAGCAGCTCTGCCCAGCCACCAGGTACTGTCATCCCTCATCAACCTTCAGTTCCCATCTGATGCCTGTCTTCTTTTTGTGCAGACGTTTGTGGCTTAAATCTAGTGGCTATACTTCCCGCAGTTAAAGTCTATTTGAATCTCACCATGCATAGCTTTTACTGGACTATGAAGATATGTTATCTGACTGAAGACTAGGTTCTCCACACATTTCATATTTCTCAACATTGTGCATTCAGCGTCATATGATAAACTGACATACTAGATTTGCATGACCTAAAATGTGCACACCATTATTTTGCAGTACGATATATTGAGCCTGTTTCCATCCAGGAAGCAACAGAGAGATCTGTTTTTTGTTGTCATTATCATTCACGTGTGTTTCATTTTGTCTCTCTCCGTTTTCAGTCTTTGGCAGAGTTTCATCAGAAGAGGCGAAGTCTGAACTTGTTCCGCAGTCAGATGATGGACCTGGAGCTGTCGATCATCCAACAGCAGGCTCTGGTCTATAAACACTTGAGCCCTACCGACAGGTAACAGCAAACATACATATTTTTTCATGGTGATCTGGACTGTGATGATGTGTGATGCTATGATAAGAAACCAACCGTGTGTGTGTGTGTGTGTGTGTGGATGTGCAGGCTGGAGGTGGAGCAGCTTCAGTCTCTGAGGTTAGCGGTCAGAGAGGAACTGCAGGAGCTGGAACAACAACTGGATGACAGACTGATGGAGCTGACACATCACACACAGTACAGGGTACACACACACACACACACACACACACACACACACACACACACACACACACACACACACACACACACACACACACACACACACACACACACACAC